>JAWZYV010004142.1:0-12161 GCA_038373885.1 Cheiracanthium punctorium
ATTTTTTAGCCCGCTCACACCTTTTACCAAACTCTCTTCTGCTTCTTCTCCTCTAGCACACTCGTTCTGTCGTCTTTTTTCTTCTCCCACGGGGTTGTTTCCTTTTTTCTTACCCCCTCTTACATCATTGGCTGGAGTTTCTGATTTGTTCGTATCGGGGAATTAATGCATCCTCTCGTCGAATCCCAGACATGTAGGTGGGTCATCGGGGAATATACCCCGCCAAATTTGCATATCATTTTCGGCCATAAATATTTTTAACGTTGACAGTTCATTGTGCTATAGTGTCCAGACTGTCCATTGCCTGGCGCCTCTTCTAATTTACGGTCCACTTGTGTGGTCTTCCCATGGGAACCGTCTCAAAATTATATTTTACTGCTGTTTCACTTCACCACATCTCTACCCCGTGTACATAAAAAAAACAAGAAAAAAAAAATATTCAATGTCCACAGTTACTAGTTCATTACACGTAGCTACACATGTGCTACGTTTTAAAATTCGGCACTTGTCCTGTATAGTCCATGCGATATAGTCCATCATACGTGGCAAATTATGTGCTACGTTCTACCGTTTAGTAGTTGGAGTTTAGTCCATACACAATAGTCCATCACGCGTAGCTACACACGGCAAAAGTCTCAGTTGTGATACATTTGTTCTCCCGTTGTGTCTCAAGCATTTTGTGGTTTCACGTGAACATTTTCGTTCTCCTTTGCGGCTTTGTTTTGTCAGATTTTGTTAAATCTGGCAGTATCGATAATGTTTCCGAACCACTTTGCATTGATAACATTAATGAGTTACCTTTGTATCTTGTTTCTCAATTTCTTCAAAATAATATATTGTACACCAATGGGATTGTACACACATTCTGTACCAACATGTACCATATTTATATTATTAGAGATGGATATATATATATTAAGAATAACATACAATATCATGTGTGTCTATTACTTGTTACACATATATATTTATCTGCATATCATAAAAAATACTCGTCTTCCTTCCTTTTCTTTCTTTCTTTTTTTTTTTTTTTTTTTTTTTTTTTTTTTTTTAATTATTATTATTATTATTATTATTATTTTTGCTCAGACAGGGGATTCATTCCTATATTGCACACCCTTTTATTTATACGGTACACCTCACGTACCACTGTTCCAAAATATCTAGCCATAATCATCGATGCGTTCTTATTTACTCATTCAATTCATTTCTAAATTCCCACGTCTGTACCTGTAAAAGAGTTTCACCGCTAAACCCGTGCGTTCTGGAACTACCCTCTCTCCTCTTGTATTCCTTTTAAGCAGATCCTTCCGGCTGCGAAACTGTTTGTCGCTTGACAATCGGGACTCATGGTTGAAATTTCCGGTTTTTCACTGCGTATAATACATCCGCGCGTTTGGAAAAGGGGGAAACTGTAGCTCGACGACTCAACTCGTGCTGTATGCAACCGGTTTATCTCCTGCGCCTGGAGTGACTCGGCACATTTTTCGCCTGTGTTCTTTTAGGATGTCAACGTCGTGTAGAGGTAAGTGATTGCTATTTAATTATTTTGTTAATGAAAGCTTATGCCGCCCTATTAACTGTAATTTTGTAAAGAGAAACAAACTTAACGTTACTATTCTTACGCATTATTTGTAAAGAGCCGTTCTGCATGTCAAGTCCATGCGGTCTGATAGGTTATTATTCTGGGAAATCCCTATGTTTACTTTAAAATGAATAGAGTTTTCTATTATTCTAGAGCGCGTCTTACTCATCGTGGCTATTGCCTGCAATTGCCCGATAAGTACCAAAATCCAAGGGGAAATCTGCAGCTTTCCGTCCCAGGTACTCTGGTGACGCAACTCAATAATTTTATTCTAACTTGTATTAATTAAAATTTGATTAGTAAAATTACTGTACTATGTATTTGTCTCGCCTATAGCTGTATGTCCGGTATTTATTTATATGCATATTTTTGTCTTTTCATGTTGCCCTTCTCTTGCATCCTATGCGTGACATCCGAACGAACGACTCGCCGCAAATCCGAACGAACGACTCGCCCCCATGGGAATGACTCCCTGCCGGTTTGTTTACCAACAGCAAAAGCCAAACGACAACACCAGCTGATGCCTTGCTAACTTGTGTTTTACTTTTTATTTATTTATTTATTTATTTTTTTTTTAATTTTTTATTTTATTTTAATATACGTATGTGTGTGCCTTTTATCTTATTGCTTGCTATTATTATCTACATTATTATATTTTGTCCGTCTCTTTTTTTTTTTTTTTTTTTTTTTTTTTTTTGTTGTTGTTAACATTCCCTTCATTTTCAGCTTAGCTTTTCTGCAGTGCACAAGGTTACACGGGATATCCCTTTTGATTATATATATATATCATGTCATTATTATTATAATTCTTATTATTATTACTGTTATGATTAGCTAAATTCAATTGCCTTCCAGGTCGCGTTTTTCTCTTTTTTCCTATCAGTTTTGTAATTCTCGTTTTCGTTTTCCTTTCACAGAAATCCCAAGCAGTGATTTCGCTACTCACGCAATTGAAAATCAACCCTCTGAATGAACACTCGTGGAACACTCTGGACCCCACAACTCGGCTGCTGGTAAGAACCCCCCCTTTTTTTTTTTTTTTTTTGAATTTTTGTTCTTTTCTTATGTTTGTGCTGTTTCTCGCCCCTTCCGGGAGCGGTTGCGTAACCAATAACCATGGGTGGGAGTTTTTGACTCGTCAGAGTCTGTTTCTTGTGTCTGGGGTTTTACCCGAAAAATGAGGTTTTTATGTACTTTTTTCGATTCTACATGAGGTTTATTCACTTCTTTAAGTAACAAATTATTATTACGAAATAGTTTCATTACCCTATAAGGGCCGGTAAAAATGGGGTCAAATTTACACTTCTTGTGCATATTTCTCATGTATACCAAATCCCCTATGTGGATTGGAGTATGTTTAGCGGGTTTTTCTAAGTTCTGCGGTTTAGCCGCTTTTTCTTGAAATATCCAGGTCTGTTGTCTGTTATTTAAATTCTGCTTAATTAATTTGTCCACAAATATTTGTATTTCCTCTTGGGACCAACTTGATTCGAAAATATTTTGTCCCTGTACGTCAGTTGTATTGTCCAAGGGTATTTTAATGTCACGACCCAGAAATAGTAACGCCGGCGGGAAATTCGTCGCCCTGTGTTTAGAGGCGTTGTAATAGAGCTGCGCCCATACACTTGCATCTTCCCATTCAAAAGTGTTCTCTGCTATGCATCGAATACACTGCTGAAGCGTGCCTTGTGCTCGCTCTACCGTCCCATTCGATTGTGGGTGGTAGATCGACGAAAAACGACTCTCTATATTGAGAGATTTTAAAAAACTCCTTAATTCCTTTGATCTAAATTGAGGTCCGTTATCCGATATAATCGTATCTGGAAGCCCAAAACGAGAAAAATAACTTTGTAAACATTGAACTATTTGATCTGCAGTGATTTTTCTACATGGAAATAATTCTATATACCTTGAGAAACTGTCAACCACGGAAAAAAAAAGCAATTGCCTCTGACACTGCGAGGCAGCTTCCCAACAATATCTATATGTAGACACTTTCCCGGAAGTGTTGCTCGGTCCATTTTTTGTCTCGCCGTAGCGGAAATGTGCCTGTTTTTGAATTGTGCACATCTGTGACAGTTATCGATAAACGTCTTTACGTCGTCAAATAAGTTGCCCCAAGTGTAATATTTTTTTATTAAATCGATCGTTTTTTGTCTGCCGAAATGTGTTGCGTGTGCAATTTTGATCACGGACTGTTTTAAAGCCTGAGGGATCACAATTAAATCTATTCCTGCCCTCTCTCGCGTGGCTTTTTCCCTATAACGAAGAATTCCATGTGTATCGAGATAGTAATTTTTGAACTTAGGACTTTTAGGGGTTTTTTCGCGGACGTGTGGTATTATTTTGTTCAATAATTCATCGTTCTGTTGCTCCTGTTTTATTTTTTCGGTCGTTAAATCCTTCTTCCCTTCGAAGATTTGTGCCGTTATGTTATTTACCTGTTCTTCTTGTAAGATGTATCGGGACAAATAATCCGCGGGGTTTTCCTCACCCTTTATATGTTGAAATTTAAACGCAAATTCACTTAAAAATAATAGCCACCTTGCGGTGATATCGGATTGCTGCGTTAGATCTAAATGGTATTTCAATGATTTCGCGTCACTGATTAATACAAACTCATGGTTCCATAAATAATTGCGAAAATGTCTCACCGCTTCATAAATTGCCATTAGTTCCAGTTTAAGAGATGAGTATCGTTTTTCCGCATTTTTTAAAATTCTGCTAAAAAATTTGACTGGTGTTCTGCCTTCTGGCCGATCCTGCATTAAAATACCATTAATGGCCGTGTTGGATGCATCGGTTGCTAACAGGAATGGTTTTGCAAAATCAATTTTGGTAATTCTTGGTTTTTCTAAAATGATCTGTTGTATGTTCGCGAAACTAGCCTGACACTCTTCCGACCATTCAAATTTTTTGGTCTTTCTTGTGAGCTGCACAATCGGTGCAATAATTTGGGAATATTGTGGAATAATCGTTCTGAAGTAATTTGTCATCCCTAAAAATGATTGAATCTCTTTAACTGACTTAGGTGTTTTTAAATTTTGTGATTTTCACGATGTTTTTTGGGTCTGGGGAAATCCCTACTTCGTCCACTTGGAATCCTAAACATGTGATATTTTTTCGGGCTATTTTGATTTTTGACGGGTCCAATGTTAAATTAAACTCTTTGAGCTTTTGGAATATTAAAGTCATTTTTTTTCGTAATTCTTCGAGGGAATTAGCTGGTATAATTATATCGTCTAGGTAGAAATTTATCTTCGTTTCTCTCATACCTCCCAGCACCGTATTCATGAGTTGGGTGAAGTAACTGGCGCTGTTTCGCAAGCCAAAGGGTAGTCTCGTGTGTCTAAAATTTCCTCGGTGGGTAATTATTGCACATTTCTCTCGCTCTGCCTCCGGTAATGCTATTTGAAAAAACGCAGATTTAAGATCCATAGTCGTGTACCATTTGAATCCGGCAACTTCTTGTAAGATATCTTCAATATGTGGGATATATGTTTTATAAGGTTCAGTGATGTTATTTAATAATCGAAAATCTGTCGCCATTCGGTATTTAGGGGTTTTATTTTCCTCACTTGTTTGCTTTTTAACGAAGATTATTGGGAACGCGTAACCCCCGTCGGATGGTTCGAGTATACCCGCTTCTAATAGCTCGTCTATTTCGCGGTCTGCGAGCGTTTTCATGTTTTGCGGTATTGGGTACGGTCTACATTGGATAGGGTAATTGTGGGCTAATTTGATTTGCGGTTTCACAGCGTCTGTCACTCCTAATGTTTTATGAGAGGTAGAGAATACCTGATAGTTTTCTTGTAGCATTTTTTTAAATATACGCTGTTGGTCTTCCGGTAAATGATCTAAATCAAATGTCGCCTCTTCGAATTCCTTTTTTCTCAAGTTTAGGATATTGTCCCTATCATTAGTTGTTTGTGCACAATAATTCATTCCTACTTCTGTACCTTGTGATGACTCCCTTATCTGCCGAACGTTCTGCGGTTCTATGATTTTCGCGACTTTCATGTGTTTTTGTAAATGTTTCGTGGTGTTGGTGTTATTTTCGAAAATCATTTGTAACGACTTATCTGTTTTTTGTTGGATGATGCATATCTGTTCCTTTTGGAATTTGGGTATGACTTGAATGTTGCTTTCATTTTGTTGCTTTTCAATAGGTCGATATGTTTTTAAATTTACTATTTTTGTGTCCGCGGGCGGAATCAGTACTTTCCGTGCTATTCGAATGAAATTATTAATCTCCCCCGTCTTATCATTTTCTTCCCTTAGCTCCGTATTTTTGGTCTCTGATTTATTAATTGGAATTTCTTCATTATTTATTGTTATGCTATTTTGTTTCGTATTTAAAATTACTTTATTATTAATCATGAAGTCGTAACCTAATATGATTGGGTATTGTGGGTTCATTGCGAAGTTTGCCACGAAGAAGGTGTTATTGCATTTTTTATGCCCTATTTTAAATGAAAACTTCACGGCTTTTAGAAAAGGTACAGTTTGTTGTGTCACAGATTTTATTGTTACCTGTCTGGAAATAAAGTTTATTTTTATTTTACTTTTTATTCCTTCAAATATTTCGTTATTTATTAAACTAATTCCTGCTCCTGAATCAATGAGTGCAGCATATTCTTCATCCCCAATGTTAAGCGTTACTAGTGGTAATTTAATTACATTTTGCTCGTTGTCACTCACCGACATTATATACCTGTGGTTCTCTTGTTGTTTGCGTTTATTATCATTTATTTCTTTCGTACTATTTTGTGCTTCTATCATTTTATTTTTGTTTTTATGGTCAATATTTACCTTGGTAGCCTCGAGTTTCGTTCTATGGGATCCCAACCTCTGATTATTATTTATCTGTTGCCTCTGGGACCCCTGTATGAGTTTAAATTCTTATAGTCCCTGTTTCCATTGTTGTTCGTTCTGCGGAAATTTGGTTGCTGTCGACCGTCCGCGGGAATTCTTTCCCAGCATGTCTGAGCGGAGTGGTTCGACTTTCCGCATATTTGGCAGATAATTGCAACTTGTTTATAACTACTATTATGTTGATTAACTGGTTGCCTTCTATTTCGGGGATTGAACCAGCAGTCTGTGTCTGTGTGATTTTGTTTTTTACAAAAAGAGCATGATTTCAATGGATTGGATTTTTCATTCACTTGAGAAATCTCGAGTGCCTGAATTTTATCCTCAAACTCTTTTATTTTATCTTTTAATTGCGCGATTTCTAAGTCCTTCAATAGACCAGTAACGTCTGATTTCTGTACGTCAATATTGTTTATGTCCTCTTCTTCATTAAAAATTCTCTCCAGCCTGATTGCCAACTCAACCGCCTCGTCAAAGTGTTTTATGTTTTCTTTTAAAATTTCTCTTCTAATTTCCGGGCGTACCGCTTCCGTGAATTTCGCGAGCATGATGTGGTTCTTTATCTTATCTGTTTCCTCTGACGGCTTATCGATCCCTTAAAATGCTTCAGTCTTTTCAGAAATTATGTCCCTTAGTTGTATAATCGATGTTTTCGGGGTTTGCCTAATTGCATTAAATTCCGCGTGAACTTCCGAAGCTGATTTTATTTCCCTAAATCTTTGGAGAATCGCTTTTTTCAGGTATTCGTAATTGTTTCCGTCTTTCGTCTCTTTTAGACCTAGTATAAATGCTTTTGCCTTACCTTTGAGGCACGTCTTTAAAATTATGCCTTTCTGCTCATTTGACCAATCGGTGAGAGCAGCTACGTTTTCAAATTCGCTGAAAAATTGCTTTGGGTTCTCGAGACTATCAGCCGAATATCGGGGCAATAGAGGGATTAGTCCCGTGTCTGGCGTTTTGTTATGCTGGCTTTGTGCCGAACTTTGGGTATTTCGATTCCTAAGAGACTCTGGCGAATCCTGTCTAACTCTGGGACGACCCATTTTTTTTTTTTTTTTTTTTTTTTTTTTACTTTAAATATTTACAGATACTATTTTACCTATTTTAACACTATATGTTCCGTTACCTTATATATATACAAAATGCACTTTGACACTTTCAACATACACATAAATGAAAAATATTGTACATGAATACATACATATTAAGCAAGTACTAATTCAATTGTTCAGTTCTACTGATTGTTGCATAATATTCCATCAATAAAATATTTATTTATTTATTTTATTTATTTACTTAATTTTATTTAATTTAATTTTTCTATATGTCAATACGTTGTAATGACTACAAACTATCTTATTCACAACATTCTTTCTATTAGAGAAATTAATTGTTTTAACAAAAATACCTTCTTTGTCACCTTTAAAATCAAAGTTCTTTCGTATATATATATATATATATATATATATATATATATTTTTTTTTTTGCAGCAGTATATTAACACTTACAAAACACAAATAAAATATTCAAAGAATATCAATGCATGGTTTTTTTTTTTTTGAAACTGAGAAACAAGATAGTAACTTCGTTATTATGATGCATAATTTCTCTCCCAGACTTTGTTTTATTTTTGAAAAATCTACTATATATATTTATTATTATTATTATCATTAATTTAACTATCATTTGAGTTACTAGGAGTACATAAAATTGCCTTTTTTCTACGGCACCATTATGTGGTGGTTTATTTTGTTATGGTTAAAATTTGATGAAAACTAAAGCCTAAGATGATCGTACAGTGGTATTATGCCGCGCATAACCTGCCTGGCAAGTACTCCTAGGATTACGCTGAAAAAATGAAAAATGATTGACATACACCAAAACACTAAAAAAAAACTAAAGACTCTATGAATTACAAATAAATTCCATTTATTCTTAGTCATTCCACTAATATTAATTAAAAGACGATATTGACATAATTTTAAACTTAAAAACATGTCTGGGGGAGATGTGGTTTTGGAGGATAAGGGGTATCCACAAAAGGTTTGAAACACAAATAATAAATAAATTACTTGGGATATTCACCATTATGATGAGGTAGCCAGCTTTACACAGGACACGATCGACGCGTGCACTATTGGGACCGCTTTCTTTCTCTTAAGCCATCATCAAGCCACCGATTCCATGTTTCTTTTGAACACAACTTGATCATATTGATTCGAAGCACACACTGATTTTTTAAGCCCGTTCACACCTTTACCAAACTCTCTTCTGCTTCTTCTCTCTCTAGCACACTCGTTCTGTCGTCTTTTTTCTTCTCCCACGGGGTTGTTTCCTTTTTTCTTACCCCCTCTTACATCATTGGCTGGAGTTTCTGATTTGTTCGTATCGGGGAATTAATGCATCCTCTCGTCGAATCCCAGACATGTAGGTGGGTCATCGGGGAATATACCCCGCCAAATTTGCATATCATTTTCGGCCATAAATATTTTAACGTTGACAGTTCATTGTGCTATAGTGTCCAGACTGTCCATTGCCTGGCGCCTCTTCTAATTTACGGTCCACTTGTGTGGTCTTCCCATGGGAACCGTCTCAAAATTATATTTTACTGCTGTTTCACTTCACCACAAAATGATCAAAACATAGGTGGCTCAATTAACTATGTCGGATAAAAATATGAATCAGAGCTCCAGAATCAACTATCAGAGCTTTTCTGTAGAACCAGCATGATATCCACTCAGATATTGGTGAGGAGTCTGAACATTTTTTAACAATAGAGCATGCTTACCAGACATTTTTTGGCATTATATATGCTATTTTTAGTTTTATTAGTGATTGTAGAATTTAAGTTACATTATTGTTTGAAATTCATTTAATATATTGTTTTGCCTTTTTATGAAATATTGTTTGAGCTCATTGTTTCACTTTGTTATAACTCAATTATTGGCATAGTTTAAGAAAAATGTTACATTATATTTGACTGTGCTGGCCACCTATAGTTGGCCATTGGTTTTGCACATTGTTCAGCATTGACATGGTCAAAATCTGAATTTTTTTTTTTTCCCGATCACAACACTTTATTTACTTCGCACGAGGATGTAAACATGATTGACTTCCCTGTGAGTCAATCACGTAATGTTAGCTTTTGCATTAAACAAAATGAATTATAGTACAGTGCAAATGCTGTAATAGCTTTTTTGCTGGCGTAAATTGTCGAAATTCCTGAGAGGATTGAGACGTAATGAACCCAATACACTGAGTTCCAGTTGTTAACGATGAACACTTAAACTTAAGTAACTCGATTAGGTAAAATACTAACGTATCACAAACTCATTTTTAATTTTTGAGTTAAAGTTGAAAGTAGTGTTGAAAGGTGCTTTCATCTCACTTAGATGTTTTTATCAAGTTATATTTTTCTGTACTACTGAAACTGCATGAAACTGGTGAGTACACACATTTTTTCCATCGAGCGCACTGCTGTAAATTTGGGGCAATATTTCACTAAGACATGGTACTACAAAATCTGCCCTTCTCCGAAATTTTTAGCACTTTCGTGGTCAATTCCATCATCGGAAACACTTTCTACAGATCGCGTACGTTGATGACATAATGAAAATGCTATTGTGTTATACCAATGCAGGAAAGCGCAAACGTTACCAGTCCCATTAATAAAATCGCGTAAAATATGGCCATGATTGGCGTTTTTTTGGCAAAATATAGCCAAATTTGTTGCCAAAATAAGTCTTTCAAACTGAAGTCAGCTATGAGATATCGTCAACATTTCGCGAAAAGTCGAGAACACCTTATGCTAAACAATGGGGACAGCCAAAACTGCCTCTCTCGCGTTCCCGCTAACCAATTTGCATGCAACAAAATACAAATTTTAATTATTTAAAGCGTAGAATATGAATTTTAATGTAATTTAACCTCTCGCAGACAATAACTAACTTGAACTGTTGTAAAGAAAAAAAAAATTAAAGACCACCTTGTTAAGTACGTTCACTAATCCACTCAGATTGGACATTGAAGCAGCTTTTTGGACTAAAAACAACGAAAAATTGCTAAAAATCAAGCAACTGGTAGATTTTGAGAAGTTTAAAATCTCTTGCGGGTTAATTATGGGTAAAAATATTCCAAGTTCTATCCAAATCCATTCAACCGTTTCATAGTGACAGAGTAACAAACATACTGATCCAAAATCTTCTGGTGAGTGTAAGATAAATTAGTCCAACGAATAAACACTTTATTCGACTAATCGAAGCACTAATATCTCACAAAAATACAGAATTTAGTTGCAACAAACACTGCAATAGCACTCTTTAAAGCAGAATGCCATTCGTATCGCTTTGCTCTTACTATCCGCTGTCTATCACACACTCACTCGACAGTGAGAGGGACTGCTTATTTATAGATTTCCAGGCGGATGTACCAAAACGAAGGATGAGACATCATTTTAGATTTTTCCAGTAACTTCTTTTGTTATTGAGGTACAGCCAAAATTCCACTAGTACCGAGAACTCTGGCACTAAAGTCGCCTGAATGGTTGTCAAGTTTGCCGCCAAGGTCAAGGGGTGACATACTAATTTCACTCTTACAATGCTTGTGCTACTCACTGTCCCGCAACACACATTAATGCAGGGAAACAACATAAAATTTTGAACAATACGAACGTTTACATTTATAATATTTGTAGGATCATTTTTTAAAAAAAGAAATAGTAAAATTAATTTGGGTTTCGTTGAAGACGTAAAACACAAATTTCCGCGCCGTTTTTCTTGGTGTTATGCAATTTGTAGTACTTACATATTATCTCGGCTATCATTCCCGCGAAAATATTTTTTCGTCAAATGCTCTGGCAAACTGTTACCAATTGTATTAAAAACATTATTAATTTCATGTGTTCAGCATTTATCTTGGCGAAAAATCGCTCATCTTGGAGGACTGTCGGGATAATACGTGTACCTAATTCGTTTTTCAAGTCTTGAGACTAACTGACGCTATGTCTGAGCCTCCTCTCGGTGCAAATGGCATCAAAACGTCATCATAGAAACTTCTTTTGATTGAATAAGAGACGAGAGAGTGGCGGAGCTGTTACCGTGTAAATCACGTGGTTTCATTCGTTCAACAAAGACAACACGCCGAAATCTGGACCTTCAAGCCACTTCTATTGCTAGCAAACCTAACCGTCTCCCCTCCCCTCTTTTCTTTTCTTGTATCTTGTAATTTGTTAACAAATTGATTTGGTTATCGAATAAATAATGAAACTCCCTTAGTCAGTACAAATAAAAATTATTCACATTTGAAGTATAAACGTATGCACTTTAAGATAATTAGAATTCGTACTTTAAATGTAAAAGTTTGAAACATATAACTCTGAAAAGAATTTTAGAAAATCTCAGTTGATATTACACTTCTACAAGACTATTTCTTTCTAAAAGAAATTTCCATTGAGGATTTGAAAGTAGATTAAAATCCAGATGAATATTTATTCTAGAAGACATTCATAAAAATATCTGCACGAAGCCGTAGAAGTTTGAAATTATGAGGGAAGAATGACAGAGAAGGAAATTTACATTCCAAACAAAAGATATTTTTTTGCCTACTTATTTAAAATCTCATTTAAATAGACGGAGAAATGAATGAGCTCTTCATTATATAAAAGTCTGAGAACATTTCAAGAATTTATGGAAATTTTGTGACATT
>JAWZYV010004143.1:0-12119 GCA_038373885.1 Cheiracanthium punctorium
ATTTGAGCACATTAGCAACCGAAGGAAAAAATGCAAAATAAACACATTAACAAATTAATTTTTTTTAAAAATATTAAGTACACTTTTAGATTTTTGTGAATTTAAAAGATGAGTTTTTCTCCTCCCCCCCCCCTACTATTATTAAATATCAGGGGTCAGTCCAGGTTTCTTTCCCAGGGTCCTATTTTTGTGAAATTTTACCTAATTTTGTGAATTTATAATTAATTTTGTGAATTTATACCTAATTTTGTGAATTTTTTTCTATTTTTGTGAATCTTTCCTTATTATGTGAACTTCTTCCAGTTTTCTTTTTTATTTTTGAGCAAGAAAGCAATCAGCATTCATCGAAATAGAATTGAATATTTTTTTAAAAATTAAAAACAATATGGGTATAGTTAGTTCCCTTAAAAAAAGTTGGCCAAAACTGAAAAATTCCTGTTCACCGAACATCTGGGATAGTCATACCCTGGAACAATATTTTAAAAAAAATTCGATTAAAATTAAAAATATAAAGCTTTAAATCTTTAGTTTTAAATGATTAAAAGACAGATTATTAGAGTGTTTCTAGTCGAAACTGACAATGTCTGTCAGTTTCGACTAGAAACACTCTAATACTAACGATGTGAAAAATGCAATTTTTAAATCTAGTTAAATTTCAACAATTGAAGGGAAAGCAAAAATAAGTTGCAGATAATTACAGATGGAAGAAATTAGCTAACATTTTTAAAAATTAATTTCAATTTGTACCATTAAAGAAAAATTACTTGTTAGCGTACACAGAATATCCCCAAAACACTGACCTGGGGTTTTATTCCTTAAATATTTTACAGTAAATCACAAATTTATATTAAAAAAAAGGCACAGAATTTTACAGTAATGATTATAATAAATGTTGGAAGATTAAATCTAAATAAATACAAATGTACATTTTTATATGGTCTCCAAACAGAAAATTCCCAGTCTGTAAGATGTGGCCATGCATTAATTAAGTTTAAAAAATTTAATTAAGTTATAAATTTTCAGTCTTCTATCAAAAATGATAGGTTCTAGCAAAAAATTGCTCGCTACGGCTCTGCCTATGCCGATAGCATTTCTCTGTAGTGTACCCCTATGACCACTCTTTAAAATGATATTAAATCCCAATAAAATCACTCCTATGCTTTGTTGTTCACTCCCAAGAATGAAAAAATGCAGTATTACACAATTTCTATCCCCCCCCCCCTTTTTTTTCCAGCTTTGAGCAGTGATTGACCTACCTATATTTATCCCATTTCACATTCCACAGTGTGGATTCTCAACCGATTAAACAGGGCGCAGCACCCGGCAATGTCCTTTTTCTCCCCCCCTATGCCTGGGTATGTCGGTCCGTTTTTCTTTTCTTATTTGCCAAAACTTTTTCTCCTCCCTTACCATACAGTTTTCTTATACAGGAGACAATACAATGAAGTCAAAATTGATGTTTAAACAACCCTTTACAAAACAGGAAGTATAACTGTTCCTTCAAAAAAAATCCAATCAGCTTTTTTTTTTTTTTTAATGCAAGGAGATAAAATGTCCTTTTATAAATAATTATTGTTTCTGTTTTCTTTTATTTGCGTGAGTGATCTGAAAGATGCGCTTGGAATGTTTGTTTTTTCAGCAATGTAAAATGGCCATCTGGCACATTACGCTTTCAGTTGGGGGGAAAGAAGGGAGTTGAAAATGATTTCACCCGTAAGGATGTTATGTTTGATAAGTATGCAGTTGTGAATTAGTAAACAATAAGCTTAGCACATAAATGACGGCAGCTCCCGTTGTTTTGAATTGGATGTTATGCACTCTTGCAAGTTGTTCTTAATGATTGCTTTTAGTGTAATCATTACATGGCCTTTCTACTTCAGATTATTTATAGTTATTACAGATATTTACTAAACATTAGAGAATTACGGATTCATTTCAAAATGCAAAACAAATTATTGCGAGTTAGAACGTTTGTGCGATTTTGAAACATTGCATTGATCTGAATTTATGTCTGTCTTTTAGAATAAGATTTAGGACTAAGTTAATCATTTTGAGATTGCATCAAACGATTTCTGAACATTTAATACATGGTGCATAAATGTGCCAGTTTGGAAAACAAAGTGCTTTCTTTTAATCTCCTCCCCAACCTGGCTGCCCTTTTTACATACGCCACTGTCTTTATTCATGAAGAACGTTGTAATTATCCGTGAATGACAGCTGTCATCACCTTTTCTTCTGGCAATGAGCCTTATTAATATTATAGTGGAATATGTCTTGATGTTTAATTTTTTGGCATAAACACAACTCACATGAAAAGAAATAATAAATGAGCGCTCGCTACTAGTCCGATTTTTATTCCCAGAAAGGGAGCTCCTACATAGCAGGTGAGGGGAACTTAGGAGGAAGAACAAACACGTGCAGGCGTCTGCTTCAAACTGCCGTCCTCGTAGGCTACGAAACTGCAATCGTAGGCGGTGTAATTTACCCCCCTGGCTTAGGGCCTCCAATCAACCTACCTCCCGTCAACATCATCAAAATTGTTTACATTTAGGCCAAGATATTATTGGGTGCCGATCGGCGATCGCTAAATGATAATAATTCCTAAACTCAATTGAAAAGTGCAATAGTTATTTTGTGAAAGGGCCGTTTTGGTCAAACTGAATTTTGTGAAGGGTCCGTTTTTCCGATATTGAATTTTGTGAAGGGTCCGTTTTTTTGATATTGAATTTTGTGAAGGGTCCGTTTTTAACTTGTTGAATTTTGTGAAGGATCCGTTTTTAACTTGTTGAATTTTGTGAAGGGTCCGTTTTCGGACCCGATTTCGACCTGGACAGACCCCTGAATATGCCCATCATAGCTAATTTACTGTAATGCAGGTTACTACAGCAGAACACATCAGGTCTTTTCCTGCGGCAGGAGAAATGACCTCCTAAACCAGTCACTGAGAACAGAAGCTGAGAGAGTGAGGGGAGTGGCTGGACACTGCTGACATCATTCCGTTTGCACATTTTTAGTGTGTGCACAGACCATTTTTTTTTTTTTTTTTTTTTTTGTAGTTATTTCTTCAAAATTCTCCCTTGGTTTGTAATGTTCAGTTGGTTAATCTAATTTTTTTTATTACTTTCTTTATTTTTATCATTTTTCAGTACAATATTTTTTACAAACTAGTATAAATTATTAAGATGTCAGTAAAATACGTGTTTCGGAGCTAAAGCAATGACATTTATCAACATTGTGTTTGGAAAGAAAAATTTAAATAATATGACTCAAGCCAACCTATTCGCTAAAACTTTGCCAAATGGCAAAATGTAAGAATAGAATTTTTTTTTTTTTTTTTTCAAGTTGCATGTCTTGTTTCCCTTTAACTGCTGAAAACGCAAATATATATCAACGAGTAAGTTGCGTCGTATCTTCATACTTAATTTTCGAAATTTGTTTTGCGAGCCTCCATTTAATGAATCCACGAGCTGCCACAGATGTTGACTCTTCTTACTGTTTGCAAAAAGTTTTATGTTGTGGGCGAGGAGTAACATCCTTTCGCATAAGATAGATAGTTCTAGCACGAGTCCACTGTAATGACAAAAGGCAACTTTAAGATTAAACTGAAGATACTTAAGAAAACTTAAATTAATTTAATTTGGTTGGAATGTTATATGAGGCTAACTTAATTATATATAATAAATAAAATGACCATTCATTATACTTAATAATAATAAGTTAACGCACATAATGAGTTATTGCCACAAGAGACAAGTTCAAGAGACAATATTTGTGTCTTCAACTGGACTATGAGTTTAGATAATTTCAGACAACGTCAGAGAGAAAAGAAAATCAATCAGAAAACAGGTGTTAATAGATGATATAAATACAAATTTTGTTAAAAAACACACATAAAAAAGGTAATTATCACTTGATAAGCACAAGGTTAGCTTCTGACACTTATATTCTTCTTTTTTTTTTTTTTAATTCTTTTCGAAATCGGTGAAAGAATTTTTTCTAGTTTGTTGTTTGTTTACCAAAACTCCAATGTTGATGTTGCCATTGACAAAAAAATTAAAATTGCCCACATTTTAATTTTGACAAGGCGTTTCAATGACGTCATCCAAATGACAACCGACTGCATTCTGCAAATCCTTCTTGTGCAGAATAACTCCTAGAAATCAAAGTGGAAGGCTTTCAACCAGTTCAATCCATTACAGCACACAACTTCAATTTAATACATTTTCTGAGCATAAAAATTGGGTTTTTTTCATATGTTGTTAGTACAAAGACGTAGTTCAGGGCCGGACGGGACTGCCCCTAATTATCCCCATTTTCCGGGGACAGTCCCCATTTTCAAGGACGTTTTTCAAATTGTCCCCAGAATGTAAAAATGAAACTGGGGACAATTTTTAATTATTACATTGTTTTTAATCAAATTACTGTTCATTATTTCATTAATTATAAGTGTCCCCAGTTTTGTTTCAAAATCGGGCACATTTCCCAGATTCTATGAATGTTCAAAAATCCGGTCACCTTAGGTAAGGTGAGGTGACCATCCATTCCATTAAGGTGACCAGATTTTTTAACATAGAATCGGGGGCATGTCCTCGATTTTGAAGCAAAGCTGGGGGCATTTATAGTTAATGGAATAATTAACAGTAATTTAATTAAAAAACAATGCAAATAATTAAAAATTGTCCGCAATTCCTGTTTTACATTTTGAGGACAATTTGAAAAATGTCCTGAAATTGGGGACTGTTTCCAGAAAATGCGGACGTTTGGTCACCTTAATTCCATAGGTCACCAATTTTCAAGGACAGTCCATAATTTCCGTGACTTTTTGCGATTTGTCCTCAAAAGGTAAAGAAGCAATTAAAGCGTCTTCTCACTTTGAAAATTAAAAAAAATCGAATTTTTTTTTAAATTTTGAAAGTACATATCATCAAAAATGTTATATCAAAATTTCATAAAGATCGAAGGAAATGCCCAAAATAACAACGAGTGTTTCAACAGCTGTGTCTGGGCAATGACACCGAAACACGTTTTTACGGGAAGAAAAACCGTGGAAATTACTTGTCAAACAGCAGCATGCATTTATAACGAAGGGCTACAACCTGTTTTAAAAATTTTGGAGGTGATGGGTGTCAAACTTGGCCCTATCGCCGCTCAATACGCCGAGAAACGCGACAGTGATCGCGTACGCGTAGGGAACCGCCGCAGCTCTAACGCTTCAAAAGAGACTAGGTCGAGACGAAGGGAAGCTATTTTGGACGAGCACTTCTACGAAGAATCGGAAGGTCCATTGTATGGAGCAGGCATCGCTGATTAACCCGAGGTAAGGTTTTTTCATGATTTTTCTGCAACCAAAACTTTAAACGCGTTTATCTCAAAACAAGGTTTTTCAGTGCCTTGTTGATGAAATTTCGGAAACTATCCGGCCGATTGTCATGAAATTTGAATGACATATTCCTCATAGTTATGGCTATAGCGCATATCATCAGATTTTTGAAATTTTGATTTAAGTATTTTTTTTACAAAAAACTGCAAAAAAACGCGTTTTTTTTTACTTTTTCGAAAAACGTGCGCCATTTTGTTATTTTCGTGAATATCAAAAATCTGATGATATGCGCTATAGCCACTGACATACTGAATCTAAAACTGTTTTATTTTTTTTGTTTCAGTTGACCTGTCTCGGAGATACCATCAACAAGCCACGAACATTACATTTCTACACGGGTTTTTCGATGCTACTGTTTTATTATAATAATTGTTCAAAAAAATAAAAAAAAAAATTTTCTTGTACTTGAAAGATGTGTTTATTATATAGGATCCATTTTATCCCATAATTGTTTGCAAAAATCCTCGAAAAAAAATCGCGAAAATAGCCTATTTTCGAGGTGCCTAAAGTGAGAAGACGCCTTAAGGAAAATTTTAATTTTTACATTTTTTTTTTTTTCAGAATTTGGGGAACCTCGGCTAAAGATTGAAAAAGGGGGCCCCTTACTGGGGAATTTAGAGGGAATAGAGTATAAGGATTTAAAATACTTGAAAATTAGGCTTACGTGTCTAAAAACGATATTTAACTATTTTAAAGCTGTTGGGGCTCTTGATTCCTCTAGGGACCCCCTCGCCACGCAAGTCTGTGGGGTCCACGGCTACGCATAGTATAAAGGCGGAAGATTACAAGGAAATAAATAATCAAACTACTTTGGTATTACTCTGATATATATATCAAATTACTTTAATTATAAATTAATATATTCATTTTTGGAAGGCCTCGCGGGGGGCTCCTTCGGCCGCGGCCCTTGCCAATTACCGGCTAGTCGATATGGCCAGTCCGGGCCTGACGCAGTTCTAGCTTTCACATGAGGGGAGTGTTCAATCAGGGCCGGCCACAGGAGGGGTTGGGGGTGCTAAGGATGCAAAGCACCCCGGCTCCGATTTCAGAGGGGCCCGCAAATCAAAGTACCATTATATTTTTTTCTTTTATCTCAGAGTGGAAATTTTCAACGATTTCTATAAATTATATAAGTTGACTGATAGTTTTGTTACTACTCTGCATCTCTGAGAATTAAACCATCAGTCATTCTACGTACAGTATTCTTTGGCAATAAACGACAATTCTATTCACATATCATTCATCATTCATCTCTCTCACCTTTCACCGTGGGAGAAGAGAAATATTGTATCCGGACCTCTAGACTCAAAACTAGAAAGACCGCCCATTATGGAATTCTTCTGTGACGTCACGTGAGGGGCAGCTTCGCGTATCATTCTACGCATGCTATTTCTTTACCTAAATGTATTATTTAGCGATCTTGGTAATCCGTATAAACTACGTGTAATCAGACGAGGTCCATTGGGTTTTTGGATTGCGAACGCTGCGCCGCTGTGAAGGATGCAAACAAAGTGGAATACAACAGGCGTAGCAGTTCAGACAGTAATCCATTATGGCAACAGCTTCTGTTTGCGAAATTTTGAGATTACTTCATGCTGATGGGTCGAAAGCTCTAGCCTCAAAATCACAGTGTTTCGTGAACAACTGGAGTTAACCACTGTGCTAGGGAGAATCGCACTGACAAAAGCAGTTATTTGGAAAGCCAGTTATCAGCTTTTTACTAGTGGGTTGTTGAGTTTCACCACCGATTCGAGGGGGAGTAGTCCAAAAAAGACAACTGGTTAACCCATCCTTTCGAATTTTACCACTTTCGCTGTCTGTCGCAAAAAATGCGTAAGGCATTCTTTGCGGTTTGCCCCATTTTAACTTTTAAACTTTCATTTCCATTAAAATATTTGCGAGATTTTAGCCGGTGACACAAATGAAGAGAAGAATGTATTAACATGTTAAGCGACAACTTAGTCAATTTAAGATATTCTAACAACTTTTTAGCCGATGTCTTGCTATGAATACTAGGTTTCATTTCTCTACATAACATCTACTGAAAACCCCCTTATAAGAATTGGCAGAACTAATGGACATCTCATATCCAGTGCAGTCTTTAACACGTACTGTCACCTGGCCGCCCTCTTGCTGGTCGTTAAGTCGAGCGATGGCAACGGCTGCGCTTTTTTCAGCATTGGGAAAGGGTTGCGCCTCAAAGGGTTAAATTGACGTCGTACTTGAATTTCGTCGTGCTTTAATTTCATCCTGAGCTTTTTTTAAAATGTGAATCTTCCCCTTTTTATCTATATTCTACGGGCGTGGGATTCTTCATATCATTGATGTTTTAAATTTAGGATCTCAATCGTCTTCACGAGTTTGAAAATGCCGGGCGGCTGATAAGTCGAGTCTATATTTGGGAGAGAAAAATTCTAGCGATTTTGATACATAAATACAAATAATGTCGAGTTACGTAACGTTTCTTTACAAGCTGAACTATGAAGCAGTTTTAGTTTCTTCAAACTACAGCCTTAGAGAAAATGTGTATGTTCAAGAACCTAAAAGGGCAGTTTATTTATTTCTCCTCTCAACGAATATGTAAAACGCACTGTACTTTCGAGTGTTCATCCGTTAAAGTCATTACGTTTAACTTCTTAGCAGTAGAGTTCTCGATTTAACCCTTCGAGGCGCAACCCTTTCCCAATGCTGAAAAAAGGGCAGCGATTGCCATCGCTCGACTTAACGACCCGCAAGATGGCGGACGATCGAAGCGTTCATCGCGTGCCACAGATCTAGAGACCCTTTTATGACGACAGCTGGCTGTGCCTGAACGTTTCGATCGTCCGCCCTCTTGCTGGTCGCTAAGTCGAGCGATGGCAACGGCTGCCCTTTTTTCAGTACGCATGGTACGCATGCTTAGACAGCGCGCTTGCTCCATCTCTCTCGCTCTCACGCAAAGGATCTCTGAGAAACTGACTAATCCTGACGATCCAAATCAGGATAATGGAATAAACTTATCCAATTATTGTATTGTCATCGGTCCTTGATAAGTCTTCGAAGTTTAAATTAAATCTGACCGTTTAAGGTGGGTCAAAGTCGAGTTCGAGGGAGTCGGTTACAAACAAACAAACAAGCATACAGGTGAAACTAATAAAAGCATGATAAAAACCTAGACTCTCTTTTCGGGGATGTGTCTGAAACTCCACCCTCTTACAAAGGAAGAGCCGCTTTTCATAACATCGTACTTCCCATGTGTGTGTATGTGAATCAGTTTAAAAATATATATAAATTAATCCAAACAAATACGGTTGCATAAAACTGTTGGAAAGGTTGAAGATAATCATTTTTTTAAAGAATAAATTTGAGCTAATATATAATACTAGCTGAAGTACCCGTCCTCGACGGGTTAGTGAATAAAAATTTCCAAAAAGCAAGAACTTTCGTCAGCATTGTAGGAGTACACAGAATGGATGTAGTATGTTGCCAAAGTAAAGAAAGCGAAGTTATAATTTTCATGTATTGTTAAAATATTACAGGTTAGAGAGTAACTAAGTAATATCATTTCATTCGCTTTAGTCGTAATTATGGGATGCGCGAACGAATATTTACGCATATTGAAATAATTTTCGCAAAATCTCAAAATTTAATCAACATTTTTGAAAAATTGGAAGCCTAGAATTTAAGTTGAGTGACAACCTACCATGTCACCCAAATTCGTTTCATTCCCTGCAGTCTTTATTTCGTGATGCTGGAACAAATTTTCAGCATTTTAAAACGATTTTCGAAAAATCTCAAAATGTAAGCAAAATATTTTTAAAATTCAACGCCTATAAATTAAGATTAGCAACTACCTATCATATCACTCAATTTCGTATCATTCGTATTAGTCGTTATTACGTGATGTTTGAAGAAATATAAAAGTATTTTGAGAGAATTTTCACAAAATCTCAAAATCTAATAAAAATGTTTAAAAAATTGGACTCCTATAGTTTATGTTGAGCAACCATCAATCGTGTGACCAAATTTCATATCATTCGCTTTAGTCGTTATTACGTAATACGGGAACAAAGATTCACTCAGTTTTAAACGATTTTCACAAAATCTCGAAATCTGATGGATTTTTTTTAATTAGATGCTTATAGTTTAAGGTGAGTGACCACCTATCATTTCACCAAATATCATTTTTTCACCTTTGCAGTTATTACGTGATGTGCGAACACAAATTTATGCAGTTTGAAAGGATTTTCGCAAAATCTCAAAATCCAATCAAGATTTTTTAAAAATTGGACGCCTATGTTTTAACTTGAGTGACCACCTATCATGACACCCAATTTCATATCATTCGCTTCAGTAGTTTTTACGTGATGCTCGAACACAAATTTACGCAGTTTGAAAGGATTTTCGCTAAATCTCAAAATCTAATCAAGATTTTTTAAAAATTCGACGCCTATGTTTTAAGTTGAGTGACCACCTATCATGACACCCAATTTCATATCATTCGCTTCGGTCGTTTTTACGTGATGCTTAAACAAAAAAAGCGTCACGGACAGAATGACAGAACGACAGAATGACAGACAGACAAACTTTTTTTTGAGGGTCGCATCGGATTCCCGGGTGCTTGAAACGGATAGAAATCGCAAAATTTTTGAATTCCAAGAAATGTACAGACAAAAGTCTAATTTTATTTATATAGATAGACGGCGAACTTTTCTATTTCTACAATAACTACCGAGGTGGAGGGATTGTCTGTGTGGCGCGGATGTAGCATCCGCTTCTCATACTAAGTCTTACGCTTCATTTTGCTGAAAACTGTCTCTCATGAACCCTTCCAAGTGCAAACAGTTTCACTTCAATGTGGAAGACCAACTGGATGGATCGCCCACGGCTGAAAAAGTGGAGCAGTTTCCATCGATCCATTTAACTACCAAAAACATGGCGGTCCATCGAATCGCCTATCTGGCTGCGTGGCCGCACAGCCAGCTACGTCAGAAAACTTATTGAGTAAAAGTCGAGGGTTTTCATTACGGAAAAAAAAATTAAAGCAGAAGTTCTTAAGAATGTGGATGAATTTAAACCACCAGAAAGTACTTAAATTTAGAAAATGTCATTATAAATGCTTATTTTGTTACCGTATAGGTGTGGTCCGATGTTGGCAAGGTGTGTATAACATGGCGCATACAAAGAAAGAGTTCAACTCAGCCATCTGCCAGCGATTATGACCACATTTTTGAATTCGTATAGGCTATATATATCTGATTTTTCTTGAATTTTAGGGGGCAATTGTATCTCTTGTCCGTAGTAAGTTACGGCCAGGTTTGTCTTTATTCTGTACAAAGTCAAAATAACACTTTTTGTCTACACTTTTTGTACAAAGAGTTGGGAACAAATCAGCGTTGTGTGCCCCCCTCCCCCCCACGCTGAAAGAGAAATAGGAGATATTTTATGTATTCAACGCTCTCCAATCAGCATCTACTTATTCCACTGAAGCGTTGTCAACAGTTGTAAGGGGAACAAAATAGGATTGATTATATTCTTTTAAAAATTGGGAAGAAATAACTATCGTAGTTATAATTTTGTCCCCGATGGCTCCTCTTACATTTTGGAGACAAATGGAAAGAAACCCCGAAAACGGCAACTATCCTTGACCAGTGGAGGATCCAGGGGGGGGGGGTTGAGCGGCTAAATTTTGAAAAAAAAAAAACTCATTTGCGCCCGGGCGAAGTGTACATTAAAGCAAAATTTTAACCTAAAACGAAGTAAAAAAATTTTTGAGAGTAGTTATATAATAAAAGACAATTTTACCGATTTAAAGTGTATAATAAACATAGAATGTTTAAACCTTAATCAATCTCTGTCGCTCTCCGTTTTCTTAAATTATTCCACGACCTATTTCCTAGAGTTATTCCACGTGACATTGTACGCGCAAATTTCAGAGGACTACTCTTTAACAAGGACTGACAAAAATATGTAAACAGAATAAAGACAAATATGAATAAAAAGCAGTTAAACCTTACGAAATCATGAACGTGTCCAGGGGGAAGGTGCATGAGGTTACAGCGCCCCCTAAAGATACTGCTTAAGAGAGTCTCATTCATTTTTTATATCACGTTTAGTTTAGTTCACACAAACGCGTCCACGACACTCCCACCGAGAAACTGTACGAGAGCTCCCACTAGACACTCCCACTCAGAAAACTGTATCCGCCCCCGAACTTGTCTAATGGAGAGACGAGTCCCGGTTTATAGGGGCCCCACCTCCAAAATTTTCCATTCAAAAAATTTAATTCATTTTTTTAGTTTTACATTTTTAATCGCAATAAAACTAATGTGAGATAGTTAACGTGTTATTACTTTTTATTCGATAATGTATAACTTGTTGTATGGCGAGGCAAACGTTGAAATAACGCGAGTCATCAGTTTTTGTCGTCGCAATAATAACCAGTCTTAAAACATATAAAGTAACTAAAGCGGTCCATAAATATCGTTGAAGAGACCTAAAATCCAAATTTCTGTAATGCTAATCTAGAAGAAACAATCATGAGGGGAAAAATAATAAAAACTAGACTCTATCTCTTTCGGGGATGTGTCCGAAACTCAACCCTCTAACGAAAGAAGAGCCGCTTTTCATAAAATTGTACTTGCCATGTGAATCAGTTTTAATTATATTTAAATAAACTCGAACGAATGCGGGTGTAATAAAATGTCGAAAAGGTTTACTATTAGATTTTTTTAAATAGTAGATTTGAGATAATATTTAA
>JAWZYV010004144.1:0-12732 GCA_038373885.1 Cheiracanthium punctorium
AAAAAACACAGTCTAAAGTGGAGGTACACAGCATCGATATGAGCCTCTCAGCTCGCATCCAGCCACTTTATCTAACTTAAATCAAATAATGTCTTTCTAGTGGTTCAGATGAATCATGTGATCACCCAAGCGCCCTCTATCTTAAAACATGTTCAACCATGTATATATTGCATTACCTAACATGTCTTAATCTGCTAGAGTGAATCATTGTTATGTATACGTCACTATCATAGCTTTGCGCATGTCACTACGTTATCTCTCTTGTCTGATGTATGACTCAAGTCAGAGATAAGAGAAAACAAGGCAATTTTCTCCATTTACACTTAAGTTTTTGAGATGATAGGTCGTCTCTTCTGCAACGGATACTTGAGATTTATACAGCGGGCCTAAGAAGCTGCTTTTACCGCAAGAAAATAGTGTGCTTACCGCTATTTTCAAGGTATCGTAACCGTTTATATTCTTTCAAATGTGTGTTGTGATTAGCTATCTTTCCCAGGTAGCACATACAAGTTGTCAGAACGTGATTACCACGTCTTAAATTGTGCAAAACGCGTTCTGGTTCAAAATTTGTGCTTCTGCTAATTGAGCTTCACGTTTTACTGCAGTACTCTGAAGTATCTACCATGAGAGATTTTCTTATTGGGACAGCTTAGCGTATAGACAGCAGATTTTACAATCCATTCTATAAACCACGTACGCTACCACATACTAAAGAGGTTCAATGTAGTACAAAACGACGACAAAAATACACGCTAGAGGGCCACTACCGAAATTAACCCCACGGCTTAAACCAGCGAGAAGAAGTTCAAAGACACCTCAACCAAATCAGTGCTGTTTGCCGCCAAAGACTTATGGTTGGACATTTTGCTGTTCTGTACCTTAAAGTGCAAGTTACGCAAACAATGTTGTAATACATTTATAATTCAAAATATGATTTATAATTCGAAAATTTTAATAGGCAACATCCATCCTATTAATTAGCCGTTGATTCAAATAAAGAACGAAACTGATTCAAAAAAATCTGTAGAATATCGGTTATTTACTTAATTTTATAGTATGTCCTGCATAATTAGCCATACAACGTTTTAAGTACGTGTGGAGAACGCTGAACTGGACCCAGATTTTGACGTGCATTGTACGTGTTTTGTCCGGATATTCTGACGAAAGCTACACTGTAAAATCTGTACGAGATGGTAACGTGCTATCTGAACGTGGAAATTACGGCCTTTCAACAAGTGTGTGCTACCTGGGTTTAGACTAAAGAATTTTATAAGTTTAATTTATTGAGCAAGTTTTAATTAATAATTTTAGTTTAGGGCTTTATTAAAGTGAGTAAACTTGTTTTAAATAAAAATTTTAGTTTATGAATTTATTAAAAGAATGTACACACGCGTGTTTCAAAAAAATTAAGTAGTACATAAACATTGAGTGGTTTTCTACGTAAACAAGGAGCCTTACCTATTGCTTGCTGAAGAATCAAGTACAGTTTTATTTTATATTATATTTTTAAATATTAGAATAATCATAATAGAAGTGTTATGAATACAAGTATTACGTTTCTTCAATAGATGTATTTCTAGAAATTAGATCATGTTTTTCAGATATTAATAGTAAACTAGCTGCGTACCCGTTCTCCGCACGGTGGGAAACGCATATTTTCCGTAAACATATATAATTCGAATTAAACCCAGTAATTCGGAATCTCAAAACGTGAAAAAATACTTGAATCGTGACTAAAAGTTGACGTCATGATTGCAAATTTTAGACGATTGCAACATGACACAAAAACTACGTCAATGTGACTGGCGATCAAAACAGAAAGAACTTTACGGTATGCAGACAAGACTTTTCTCTTTCGAAAAATGCCCGATTTCTACATCATATAATTCTCTTTGTGAGGTTTAATTTATAGCATTAATATATAGTATATACCACATAAATAACATTACATGATGTTGACAATAATTTTATCTTGCATTTTTCAAAGCGTGGACAATGCATTAGGGCAGTTATGTTACACACGACATTATTAAATTTTACCTAAATTAAAAAACCTACATGAAACAATGGATGCATCATTTACATTTAAAAGCCAAAAATGTACCCTGCTCCGGTGAAAATCATGTCGCTTTTGTAAATGAAAACGTTCGTGATGTAACTTCTCAGAAAAAACTTATTACCCTTATTAAACTCTTAATGCAGTATCACACCTGTTACATAAAAGTGACGTTTATCTCACTGTCAATTCGCTCTAAATAAATAACTAATTTCATTTTTCATTTTTTACAGATTACAGTTGACCCCTTTATAACATGGGGCTACAACACGAATTCTTAGAACACGACGAAAACATTACGATCGTTTTCGTGTAACACGTTAAAAGAGACTCGTACAGCACGGTGAAATGAGACATATGTTCTGATATTATGACCCCTTAGCTCCTGTAATTAACATTCCTTTTCAATGGCAACACCAAACATCATTGCATTTTTACAGAGCGCGAATAAGTTTTGCCGCGATTGTACCGCGCAGTTCGCACTTCAGGTGGAGTACAGCTCAGGACCCGTACAACACGGATTCCTATAACACGGAACGCATCTACCGTGTTAGGGAATCTACTGTAGTTGCATAGTGTCAAATTCAATTGTTAAGAAAATTCTGGGTTGCCGTATTTAGTAATATTTCATCTCACCTTGGTGGCCGAAATGTATTAAAACCAAATATCTGAACTGTATCAAAAGTAAAATTTACTAAAAGAAAAATTTTTAATTTTGTATAAACCCTCAGAAGAACTTCGGAGTTTGCCATCTATGACGGTTTTTCATGACGTGACAACTTATGCTTGCGTACAGTGGCGTAGCCGAGGAGGGGATAGGGGGTCACAACCCCCCAAGCGGAGTTTTTTGCCATGCAAAATGTATATTCTTCACTCCCTTATCGCACACACGTGTACATTGTACATATATGTGAGTTGCAGTAGTCGTAACATTCCCATGGAAAATTTCTGGAAACTCCTGCTTAATCAATATACTTCAGGATCGGAATCTCCGCGGTAAAAAAATGGTCTAAAATATGTGACACCAGAAAATTCTGATTAACACAATGGGGTTACACAAATACGCGCCGGACATACGCTCTTGCTTCCGGAGGAGCAAATATGACGGTTTTTCATGACGTGACAACTTATGCTTGCGTACAGTGGCGTAGCCGAGGAGGGGATAGGGGGTCACAACCCCCCAAGCGGAGTTTTTATGCCATACAAAATGTATATTCTTCACTCCCTTATCGCACACACGTGTACATTGTACATATATGTGAGTTGCAGTAGTCCTAACATTCCCATGAAAAATTTCTGGAAACTCCTGCTTAATCAATATACTTCAGGATCGGAATCTCCGCGGTAAAAAAATGATCTAAAATATGTGACACCAGAAAATTCTGATTAACACAATGGGGTTACACAAATACGCGCCGGACATACGCTCTTGCTTCCGGAGGAGCAAATACATTAGAGGGTATGTGCTGCTCCGGATAATCTGCCAGCAAAACAGCAAACATGACGTGAAAAATGACATCCACACTCGAAGGAAATAAACTATGTAGAATTGCATAAAAACTTCGATTATTTTTAATGTTCAAGTCTGTTACAGTTCTATTTGTTTCACAATTGATGCGTTTTCACTTTTTCGATTCTTAAAAGCTGTAGAAATGAGTGGTTTCACTTAATTGTAAAATTTAACATCTTAAGTGGCAACAATGGATTCCGTTGCTACGGAAACTATAGCAATGTTAAAAATAGAACATGAAATGAGTTATTCATCTTTACTTTGCTAGAACTGCCATATTGGCGAAATTAACACCGCCAGTCGATGGCAAATAGCTTAAACCACAAATTAAACTTGACACTAAAGGCAATACGCAATACTCTGTTTGGCGGAATTAAAAAAAAAAATATCTATGCATACGCTAGTGACATCGGCTCATCTCAATTGTGGAATGGAATTAATAATATGTACAGAGTTGCACTACATTTGAATACTTTTCGCCAACTTTGCTAAGAAATGTACTAAAGTAGGAATCAACAAACATTTCAATTCGTAAAACAAAAAATATATTAGACAGTATTAATTACGCCTTTCTAACAGCTTCTAGTAAAAGAAACTTCCGTAGCGCTGCTTTAACAAATAAGAATCAATTATTTATTACACAGTACTTCGATCGCCAAAATGCCAATATACACCATTTTGCGAGATTTTTTTGTTTTCAGGAAGCATTGATTTAACAGCAATCAAAATGGGAAATACTTATCTATCATTTATATGGTTCGATCGCCAAAATTTAATGCAGTCATATTATTGATAAGCAGCAGTTATTTAAATTATTAACTATAGCGGGTTTTAATCACCGTTAACTACCATGTACAAAATGCGAGAATTTCAATTTTCTGAAATTTGGCGGGATTCCTCTAACCTAAATCAGTTTACTTAATTTGGTGAAAATTCTATAGATCGTTTAAAATCGCCTTAATAACTGCATTATTTCTGTATGAAAAATCGAAGTATAGCGCCATAAAATTTATACTTGTTATTAAAAATACTATTTCGTTACGCTCTCAGTAATTTGCGCCAAGCCCAAAACTGTAGAAATCGGTAGAACCTACAACTTTCTCAATCGCCAAATGATAGGAATGATTTTAAAATCGCCAAATGAGCCATTTTTTTTTCGGCCAAACTAAAAAATATACATATTAGTCTCTGAAATCTTTCAATCCCTTATTCTTTTACACAAAAACATTGAATTCCAGCTCTGATTTAACATGAACGCAATATTTTAATTAAAAAATAACTTTGTAAATTATCTAAACAGAAAAAAATCATTATTCTTTTATTTTTACTGCAGGAGTCTAAATAATTTAATAAAATAGCCAAACATGGCAACCTCGATGCTTATTTCTCACTTTTTTGACTACAGGGGTTACAATCACGGAATTGCGGAGAGCAAAAATTAGCCTTTTTGATGGGGTTTTTTTATCAATATCTCCTAAACTAATTCGAATTTCGAAATTTAAATTAGCGGAGGTTCTTTCTCGAAATTTTCCGAATTCGTGGATACCTCGTTCGAAACTCAACTCCCAGCCGTTTAGGAGGAGATGATGCTACACACACACACACAGACAGACGCGCACAGATTTTAATAGTATAGAAGATGCTTATTTTATAAATGCAGACTCATTCTTACTCATTTTTCTTAGTACACACTTTTTTGCAATTTATTACTTTATTTGTTTTGTTCGGTTAAGCTTACAAAATTTTGTTATGGTGCTTATCGTTATATAGTATAAAAATTTTATCTTATTTGTTTCAATGAAATTAATTTTATGATTAATTATTTTCCTAAACAATGTAGGATACACAAATCGATATAGCTTAACTTTAAAGCTAGGTTATTTTTAAACCTACTTTCATGTTAATTATAGATTGTGTTTTCGTGAAAAAAATGCTTTAAATTCCTCTCTTATCCTGGCAATCAACTATATGTTTAGTTTAAGAGCGGGTTACACTATGTTTTCTGAAACATTAAGGTTGTAATGGGTTGAGATATACTAATTTCCTTTGCGTACTATTCATAAATTTCGTTTGTAAAAGCTTGGGTTTAAGGGAAATTTTTGTATGCACTATGCTTAAAGTTATTTCTGTTAATAGAAAATAAAGCATGTATGTAATCTGTATTTGAGTATATTTGACTTGTGTATCTAAAATGTATACATACTATATAATAAATTAGATTATATATATATATATATATATATATATATATATATATATACCCAGCAAGCGCACACATGTTTAAATTAGGTATTCCCGATGTCGAAATGTCGAAAATAGGTCGATGAAAAATTACAGCAAAAAATAGCGTTTAAAAGAGATCAAACATACATTGTGTTGTCGACGTTATAAAGAGTCGTTCGATTTTGGTCAGGGAGGCGGCTATCTTCGACTGTTAATGTTGTTCGCCCTCAGGCGGTCTATGATCCGTCAATACATCGCCGATTTTCCGCTCATAGCTTCGGCGGTGTGAGAGACCCCCCAGCCAGCCAAGAAGAAACACGATGGAGCATCGAGAAATTTTTCAGCTGAGTTAATAGTCAGTTGAACGTCGAATAAACAGTGCAGGGGAGACAGAATTTACGGGGTCCTTTCTCACGACCTTTGACATGTCCACCCCAACCGTTTTCTCAGAAAACAGATGCTTTTTTTGTCTTTTTTGTGTGTGTATTCGTTCATGGTTCGCGTGGCTCGTACTTCGCAGTTTTTTATGCAAGGGCAGAACTCGCTCCAGCGTGTAGTCAGTGGCTCAGCTCAGCTGCGCTACACAGAATAGTAAAATTTCCATAGTTTTAACTATAAAAGTGGATATTTTTCAAGTATCGCTTGGAATATTTTTCAAGTTCAATGCTAACACGATTTATCGTTAGCTTGGCATATTAATAAGTTTGTCTGGCTCTCTTTAAATTGTGTTGGCCGGTGATGTTATTAAAGTTTATCGGGGCAACTACAAATTTTAATTCCAGCCATCAAAATTTTAGAGGTGAGTTAAATAATTATTTAACTAATAATTATGTGCTTTGTTTCTTTTATTCATTTTATTTTTAATTGCTAATTATAAGTCTTCTTATTTGTATTATAGAGTGAAATATAAAGGTACAATTGGCATAAAATCAACTGTTTACCTTAAGCAGACGAAATATTAACGATCCAGATTAAAGCACTTTATGCAAAGTTTTTTTTTCTTTTTAAATCGTATACTAATATATGTGCATTTCGTATGTAATTTAAACCTATTTGGAGTAGTAAAATTGAACAAATCAAAGAATTAAGAGAGATAAATAAAAAAACTGTTTGTGTAATGAAGTAGACAACATTTTTCTCGTGGGAGGGTGAGAGGGGGGGGATTTGTAGATAGAAAACTTGTTCATATTTTATTACAGGAAAACTATAATAAACTATGGAGATAAAAAAGCAGTCTTATTCGTCTAATAGAAGTGGTTCCTTGACGATTTCGTCGAATCCTGACGGTTTATAAACGTAGTAATTATGCCGGAATTCCAGACATTTAGAGAATATGTCAGTCATACACCATTTACATACATCGTGAAAGCATGAAAATTCAAACTTCTTGTCGGGTGCACATGCCGTTTAAAAGGAAACACTTTATATTACTAAATATAATACATTATACTACTAGTTGTTAGCTAATGAAAAGCAATTTTGAATTAAATGATTAGAAATAACAAGTTTTAAATTAACTTTAATCGTTTAGATAAAGTTATGAAATTTATATTCATAAAAGTTTGAACATATACAAAAATATATTAAAGTTAAAATATAATCTTGATTTTTAATTTAACAGATAAGTAACTCGCACGAACAACTTATGTCACTAATTTACATTTTAAAGGGTTTCCATTTTCCCCCCGGGTACATTTTATTAATCGTTTTGGCTGTATTAGGTATTTTTAATAAAAGGGTGCAAAAAAGTATTTAATCTACTCTTATAAACTATATAAATATTTTCATATATTGGTTAAAAAGTAACCTTTTTTATATAAAATAAGTAAATTATATTTACTGTTAGTAAAATTGCATTTTAAACTGTATTCCTTACTTAACTAAATTTACTAATATTTTATTTAATTTTTAAGTTACTTTTTCACCATCTTTCACCAATATATGAAGATATTTAGATTGTTTATAACATTGAATTAAACAGCGTACCCACCCACCCCCCTTTTATTGAATATACCTACAGTAAAAACAATTCATAAAATGTACCGGGGGAAAAAGTAAACCCTTTAAAATGTAAAATAGAGACATAAGCTATTTATGCAAGTTACTGATCAATTAAATTCAAACAATCAAGATTATATTTTTCTTTAATGTATTTCCTCTGTGTTCAAATTTTTATGAATGTATATTTTACAACTTCATCTAAACGACTAGAAGGTAATTTAAAACTTGTAATTTCTGCACATTTAATTAAAAATTACTTTTTATTAGCTACCAAACTAATATTAAAATGTATTATATAGAAATATAAAATGTTTCCTTTTTAAATGGCAAAAGTTCACAAGATCAGAACAGTTTGAATTTCCATTCTTTCACGACGTATGTAAATGGTATTTGTCTATTCTCTGAATGTCTGGAATTGCGGCATAATTACTACGTTTATAAATGGTCAGAATTCGACAAATTCTGCGAAGTCTTTAAAGAACGACTTCTATTAGACGAATATAAGCCGGTTTTCTCTGTCCTGTTGGATCGATTCGACAACGTATAACGTAAAATCAACCACTATGAGCTGAATTTTATAAACGGATTCCGAGAATCCGTCTCCCTTTGTCGTTATAGCGACGAGTGTTCGACCAATATCGGGGATTTCTCTTCCTGGCGGTCACCCTTTTCCATTCTTACGCCGTAGTTAAGCGAGATTGTTATCTCTCACGGTCACCCCTCGCGGGTAATACGCCGTCGAGAAGTTCAGCGCTCGACGGGCAAACAGGTGGACATATCCAAGGATTTTTAACGTCGATGATTACGTCGAAACTACGTCGACGGCGACGTTAATTCGATGTATCATGGCTGGCTGGGTAAATTGTTAAATTAGAATCATTTGCTAATTTAATTATAGTATTGTAAATTTTCATCATAGATTAAAAAAAATTAAAATTGCATTAATTTAATGTTAATCTGTTAACTTTATCCTTTGTTATAAGAAATAATTACTCTTAAAGCGTTAAATGTCTGAGGAATCCCTATTACGTATTTAGTTTCAAAATATTAGGTTTATTTTTAGCATATGTTGGGTACAAAGATTTTAAATTAATCTAGATGATGTCATGAAATGGCCAGCTGAGATGGGAAGTAGAGCTAAAGTATTTTAAATTTTACTCTATTTTCCTGATCTGCTAGTTTTCCTTGCATCATTCAAGAAATTTGCAGCAGAAGTTATGCTTTTAAGTAAGTAAGACCTTATTTTTCGAAAAATTAATTTGTATTCATTATAACTCTTTGTTATTTAATAGGTTTTGGGTTTAAAACTATCATTTTATTTTCGCAGTTGAAATGCATTCTATATTAAATTCCTGCTTACCATGAATAGATTTATGCAAACGTGATCTAAAGTGTATACTAATGTACTAAAACTGTACACGTGGTATAAATTGTGTCTTAATATGCTAAAACTGTTCTTGTATTTTTATCATCAATAGCCCAAGTTTCTATCAATGGATACCCACTTTTCATCAATATACCCACTTTTCCATAAAATCCGTAAGGTTCTTAAACTGTACAAGTAAAATACCACTAAAAAATGTTAATTAATGTATAAAACTAGTAAAAATAAATAAATAAATAAGTTCATAAATCTAGTTATACTAACCACTTCTTGTAATACGCCTGAAAAAAGTTTCTTATGAGTACAGATAAAATAATACTAAAAATACGATTTTAATTGATTTCAAAATCTAATTTATCTATAAAAACCAAGTTTTCCAAAAGTAGAAAATATAAACTAATACAAATGCTGCCTAAAATCTGTCTAATCTATCAAAAATTAATAAAGCTGGTAATAAATCTCAGCGTATAAAAAAAAAAAAACTGTATACTGAAACTTTAACCTGTTCAGGACCGTGATCGCGTATATGTGATCAGACGATTCTTCCCTCACGGCCCGCGATATCGTATTTGTGATCAGTGTTTCCGTGCCAGCCGGCCCATCATCACACAGACGTGATTTCAGATTGGAACGTTTTATTTGAATTTTTAAACGGCACTAGATGGCGGTTGAAGTCTGTTACATTTTCAAATATCATTCCAGAGAGCTTTGACCTTCAATTTGCACTTTCGGTTCCGAGCTTTTTTTTGATTAAACCTCAAATATCATTTCAAATATCATACCGGTCCCGTGCGTGCGTAGTCTCTTTGAGCGCGCGGGCCTGGGGAAGCGCTTCTTTCTCCTTTCGCCGGTCCTGAACAGGTTAAGTTAATTTAACATAAAGTTTCCCCTCCTTCCCCCTCTAAAACTAATACTTTCAGAGGGGGAAGGAGACAGACTGCTCTGAGCGAACTGAGACCAAGAGCGTTTGGAAGGACAGATACCCCACCACATTTTTCGACCAATCCGAGCTCGCTGTGATGTATAGTCGTGTCACAATAAAATCATGCGTATTACTTTCAGAACGCACCCTGTGTAACCAAATTTCATTTCATTCGCCTTTGTCGTTATTACGTGATGCGTGAACAGAAACTTACGCACTTTGAAACAATTTTTGCAAAATCTGAATATCTGATCTGATCTTTTTTTTTTTTTTTTTTTTTTTAATTCGACTTTATAGTTTAGGTAGAGGGATCAACTATCATGCAACCAAATTTCATTTCCTTCACCTTAGTCATTATTATGTGATGCGCGAACAAAAATTTACGCAGTTTGAAACAATTTCCGGAAAATCTCATCAATTTTTAAATTATATTAATTTGACAAGTTTAAGCAGAATGATCACCTATCACATTTCATCAAATTTCCTTTCATATTTGCTTCAGTCATTCTTACATAATTGCATTAAAAGATAAATCAGCATGTTTTTCTACTCATTTCTTTGGTTTCAATTACAAGAGTATAAACTGTCAACCACTGGAGCCAAAATTTTTTTCTTCGAGTCAATTACTGGTGTCGCCACTGTGAGAACATATAAAATATAGAAAAAATATAAATTTTCAATATTCTGTTATAAATTATTAATCTGTAATAAATATTCTGTAATAGTTTATATTATAGCTTACTTGAATTTTAAAAGTTCACTAAAGTGATGAAAAAAGTTTTGATTCTAGATAGTTTTAGTAATTAGCAATTACTAGTTATTGCTTATTATTGCTCTTAAAGTGTCAATTACTGGTGCACTTAGCCTATATTGAATGTAACTCTACTACTAAAATATATAAGTACTAAATCATTAAATAAATACTTTTTTACTATAATTGCTTAATTTTAGTAAATTATTTAACAATGTTGACTTTGTATGGTTAAGGTGATTCTTGTTAAACATATTCGTTTCTACGATTTGAAAGCATTTAATTTGTCTGTGAAAGTAATAGTTTCATGAACAGGCAACGCATATGCCACAAACGCGGTTTATTTTAAGCGAATGGATATTACTCCTAGTCTACAAAGCAAGATTTTTTGCCAACAGTAGAAGCATTCATTTATTCCTTAATTTATGTGGAAAAAGGTAATAATGGTTAGAGAATAGTTTAAGGGGAGATGAAGCTTTTAAACCTTCAAAAAAGTGAAAACATATTTATTGCATTTTCCAAAAATTTGAACATTTTTTAACCATCTGCTTTAAAACTCACAAAAAAATTCTTTTTAGAATGCCCATAGTTATAGGGAGAAATGTGTACATTAAAGGGTTTTATATTTACTTTTAAAAATTTAAATGTAGTTTTCATAAAATTGCGTTTTTACAACTTGTGCGCATGATTCCGACACTTTATCTGATATCAGTTGAAATTTTTTGAGAAAGTGTATTAAGTGAATCAATGTCTATAACTTACACCAGACTTTACATGATTTCGCATTTATTTATTATTTGAAGAAGCATTTACATGTAATTAAAAGAAGCAATTTTTTAATGTTTTCCATGTTTTAATGTTTTCCTAAGCAGCTCTAGGATAAAAAAAATGTAAATTAAAGCCAGGGTGATTCTTAACTATTGGTACAAAATTTAAGGGGAGACAGGACACATAATAAGAAATCAGAATCACAGTGCAACGTGCGGTCGAAAACGCCGTTTTTACTTACCTGTTAATAATTACTTTGGGAAAAGTATTGAAGTGTTCGTCTAATTTCTTAACTAAGTTTCCTAAAGAATAGCCTCATCTCCAAAAATTTCATCCAGGAAATGAAATAGAATTTTAAAACTATGAATTTCAGTAACCTATTTTCTGAGAAAAATACATTAGTTTATGTTGAACAATGGTCGGAAAATTCACAATTATTTCAGTACTTATACCAAAGTGATTATTACCAGCTACAGGAAGACGACGTTTACTATCCCACATTGTTATGTAATTCTTATTCTTTATTACGTGCCCTACCTCCCCTTAAATTTTAAGCCAATAGTTGTGAATCCCCTGTATTGTAATTATAAAAATGCAAATCTTTTAATTATGCATAAATATTTAACTTTGTAAGTTTGCACGCAGTAGCTCAGTATCCTTGTTTATATCGAAAATAACCATAAATATTTTAAATGCAATAAATAAAATTCTTTATTTTTGATAATTATAGAAATGTATAGTATGTTTATAAATCATAAAGGAACCACATATGAAAATTTTTTGCATGCGGATGTTTAAATAAAAGTATAAGAAATCTCTTAAAATCGGTGAAAATGCAGTTTATTTCACTTTAAAGTTACAACCCCCCCCCCCTTAAAACAGAGAGGCGTTTATAAGTATCTGACTTATTTGTGTGTGTGTTTCCAAAAATCGTTTACACGAAATTTTCACTTACGCGAGGATTCTTGGAACCCATCCTTCCGTAAGTCAATAATCCATTATACACATTTACGTAGGTTGAATTTCATTATACATGGGCTACATGAGTCCGAAAAAAAATAAGCTCATGTATAATTCTTGAGAAACGAAACACTTAAAAAAAAACATATCCCAAGGA
>JAWZYV010004145.1:0-11908 GCA_038373885.1 Cheiracanthium punctorium
AAAATAGCCGTTGGGCGCCGGCAGCATAGGGCAAGGGGGGCAATGGCCTCCCCTTGGATTTTTGTATGCAGTGTTTTCCCTTGTTTTTTTGCTCTTTCCAACATGGTAACCATACGTTGAAGTAGTTTTTCCCCCTCCTTGAGTAGTCTTTCCCTCCCTGGAGTAGTCTTTGGCCCCTGGAGTAGTCTTTGCCCCCCTCCCCCCTGGGAAATATTCTGCCGGCGCCCATGGTTAGGACTGGAAACCCTGTCCTGTGTATAGCCGTCATTTCTTAAGAGAGTTAGTAGCCGACCCCGAGTGACGCCCGTGCTTAGCCCTCACAAGCATTAAATTAAAGACGTCTTTCGAATTTTTAGGCGAGATAGAGTGGCGCTCTCTTTTGAGATGGTGGGTTCGGAAGAGGTGAGCACCCATGGACACAAGGCACCCATCATTTTCTTGCACGGGATGACGTCGGCCAAAGAGTCCTGGAGAAACGTCATTCGTCCAATAGCTGCTGCCACAGGCAGGAAGGTGAGTGCAGATTTCAGTACATCGGATTTATTTTGATAGAAGAAATACAGCATGGAATTGTAATTCGACGAGCAAAAGCCAGTCTAAACTAAACTGCAGATGTAGGGATGATTCGATTGAGCATAAGGCAAAGATACACGATGTCTCCACTCGTGGCTTGAGCAAGAATACGCAAATGATAATGATGAGTTTTCAAATGTTACTTTTCGAACATGTACCATGTAGAGAAAGTAAGGTAATAATAAATAAAAAAAAATAAGTGAATTCCTACTTAGGTCAAACAGAAAAATTTTATTTTAGTTACTTTTGATTAAAATTAATTAATTAATTAATTATTAATTGATTAGTTACTGCAGGGCCGTTTGTGAAGCAAGGGTCGATACCGTTCTTCCAGTTTGTTTAGTTAATTGTTTTCATTCATTTTCAATCCCACGTAATATGATTTAATTAAAACTCGAAAAAACTGTATTAACATCCAGTTTCATCCGCTACAAGTTTAAAAAAATGCATTTGAACTTGAATGGATGAATAAAAACTCGGCTGTTCGAGCCTCGTCAGGGGGAGATCCCCCTGAACCCCCCTCATTTTTTAGTTTCATGATTGCCCTATTCAAGCGATATTCATTGACTTTGTCATTTTATCGCTCATCTTTCGCGTATTTCGCCTGGTCACCCTATGTTGAAATTTTTAGGAGAGTAACCTATTTATAGAAAAATACATGGGATGCCTATTCTACAGCTTACGAAATACTGTAATAGTAGATTAAAGCTGTTGTGAACTCATAGTATTTAAATATATGTAAAAAGTACACGGGAAGCCTATTCTACAGCTTACGAAATAGTGTAACAATAGATTCAAGCTGTTGTGAACGAATAGTATTTAAATACATGTAAAATTATGTCGCATACTTTTATGTCGCATTTTTGGGACACATTTTTCAATAAAGGGTGCTGAGAGATAAAATGACATAGTCATTAAAAAGTATTTTGTTAACGATTGAAAATTTGAACAAGATATATATAGGGAGAGTGTGACCTAATAGTAGGAATTGAATGAAAAAAATATTGACTATGAGGTTTCAATGTAAATGTACGCGTTTTGAAGTATTCTAAATTCATTTCTGCTTTTTTACGGTGGTGTGTGCAAACATGGTAGCTCCAAAGCGGTGCATTCGATTGAGCTCAAATTTGGTATATATATTACAGACCACTCCCATACGATCGGTACTGATTTTAGCGTGTATAGGCTACACAGTAAAAACTGTGGTGTTTTGATACACTGCATTTGGTGTAATATTACTCCCTTAATCGGGTGAACAAGCACTTTATTTCCGGTTAACACCAAATCAAGGGTTAATATGCACTTTTAGTGATGTCAAACACCAATATTGGTGTAATCTTGAGCTCTGCGAATCTGTGATACACTTACTTAACACCAAATGCGAATTTTCTTACACCAATTTTAGTGTTCAGTAAGTTTCAGTTCAGTCTGTTGGCATGATCGAATCGAAACAAAGTGTTTGTTTCGATTGATAAACCAAAGTGCTTGTTTGTTTATGATCGTGTTGATAACGGACGATTCGGTGGCGGGCAGTATTTTATTCTACTATTGTATTGTTCTGTGGAAGATTTCATACCTATTGGATTAATTTATAGGTACGTATAAATTCTCAGTTTAGTTTATGATATAAATAATTGCTAATTATCCATTTCTTGTATATAGGCCTCGGTATTCAATTGTATTATAGTATTGAAAGCATGTTGCAGTAAATTACGGATTTCGGAAACTAAAGTTTTTTTTTTTCTTCAAAAATTGCTATTAGTTTTCTTTAATTTAGTGCTGAAAAGATATAATTCTGCACAGAAAATGAAATTGTGATAAATATTTTTGTGAAAATTCATGTTTCTTTGATGCTGATTAAGAAGATACAGCTGATAAGAAAATTTGAAAAAAAACTGCTCTATTATGACTACTTAAATTAATATAGATTAAAAATATCACTTTTTGCTGCTTTATTATTTAACATGACTTACTTTAATTAGCTTAGAATTAAAAGTTTGTAATTTTAATAATTAGTATGTGTGCTAAACAGTAAAAAATTTTCATAAAAGGTCCAGGAAAATAGGAAAGGATATTTATTTTGTCATTATTATCATCAAATCAAGATTCTCATTAATCATTAAAAACAGAATAGGTGAATTCTGAGAAAAATTGCACATGGCATTTAAAACATGTAATGTAGGCATTAAACCTACTTGAGCTAGTGTCCATTGAGCTAAAATCTGTTGAGGCTGTTGTGGTAGAGAAAAAACTAGTTGGAGAACTGTATTCAGTATCGTATTTTTCTATAAATTCTTTAAAATATGTGTGCGAGTTGTTTATTGTTAGAAAATTAGTCGAAGAAGAACCCGTTTTTTTCCAAAATTAAACTCATAATAACAAACAAGAATAAGATCTTTTTCCTTCTGGAAGATTACACAAGTTTCTACCACCAACATTATGGGTCATATAGCATAAAGAAAAAAGGTGGGGATGGGGAATTTTTTTTTTTTTTCACATGAAACAAGTGACCTTCCTTTTTTATACCCACTTACAAGTTATTACACTAGTGGGAGTTGGTACATATCTTTAAAGTATATATTATTATGTAGTGTTGTCTGTATTAAAAATAATAATAATAATCTTTAAAATTTGATTTCTTTTCTCTATGTGATTTAGAATAACCAAACTTGTAAAAATTCACTTAAAAAAAAAAGAGACAGTCATACTGCCTTTGTATTCAATTGTTTTTGTTTAGAGCTCTTATATGTATTACCAACTGTACTTAAAGGCTGTATTTCTAAAATTTTATTTTTCCCAAATAAATGTGATGATTTTTCAATTTTTGTGTGTATTTTAATAAACATTGATGATTATGTGTGTTCCATTCCCTAAGAAAAGGTTTAAATATTTAAAAAAAAAAGTTCTGGAATATATTACTTTTCATGTAATTTATCTTGTTTTACGATAAAATTACTATTATTATTATTATTATTTTACTTAAATATTTTATTATTTATTTATTTGCAATATTCTGGTGAAAATCCTTTCAGAAAGTGATCAATAAAGTTAACAGAGATTATTTTTCTCTCTTTGAATTAGATTTGGCATATCTTTCCATTGATGTGGCATCTATTTTGTTATTTTAAGCAGTAAACTGTAAAAATTAATGGTATAAGTGTACATCAAAAATGGTGGCAACTACTTTACACCAAAATTGGTGTAATTCAATATGTGCGGTGTAATGAAACACCAAGAACCATATTTGGTGTTTCATTACACCAAAAATTATGGGTGGTGTTTTCTTACACCAATTATTCAATTGCACCAATTTTGGTGTAAAGTAGTTGCCACCATTTTTGGTGTTTTCTTACACTTTTATTATTTGCAGTGTACAAAAAAATAAATACATTACGGCCAAAGATTTCTTTTACATCATGGCCTATGGGGAGACATTCTTGAAAGTGGACTAGCGTTTAATCGATGCATTCGATTGAGCTCAAATTGGGTGTACATCTTATAAACTACCGCCGTAAGACCGGTATTGATTTGGGTGTGTACAGGACTTATAGGTTTTCGACAGGGTTACGACCCAGATTTCTTTTACATCATGGCCTATGGGGAGAAATTCTTGATGAGGTCCAATTGGGTACATATGTTTGAATAGCGTTGCTAGGCGTCCGGATAAAGCCGGACATAGTTAGGCTTTTTGATTGCGTGTCCGGCCAAACTTAAAGGTTTCCGGCTTTTGTTACGCTTTCGACTGGTGACTTTGGCTGATGAGTCATAAAGTACTTGAACTGATTTGGCATTCGTTGTTACTTATATTTCATTAGAATTGAACAAGATTCAGGGTAATCATCAAAAAAGCTTGTTTTTACATACAATTTTTTTGTCGTACCTATTAATACTGAGACAAAATCCTCAATAGTGTAGGCTGTCCGGCCTTTTTACCCTAATGTCCGGCCAAACTGGCTGGTCTGTCCGGCTATTGGGTTTGGCGACCTGGCAACCCTATGTTTGAATTATTCATCGATTCAAATTGATTTCAATGCTTGGTCATGATCTTAATCGTAAGTGTTCGGAAAATCGAGTGGAGTCACTCCAGATTTTTTAAATCAGGGCTACAAAATGGAACTCTTCGGCCTATAGACCGTCCTTTTCCGGAATGGAGGAAACTGAGTTGGAGCTATAGATCGGGTCGTTTTACAAAAATCTTTCCTCTTCACCTCTTAACTTTTTTTCTTGTCCTAACGTTCTTTCTAGGCTTACGCTTACGACGCCAGGAACCACGGCGACAGCGGCTGGAGCGACGCCCTCGGTTACGGCGTGATGCAAGACGACCTCCTGGAATTCATGGACGGCATCCGAGCCGAGAAAGCTGTACTGATAGGCCACAGCATGGGAGGGAAAACGGCCATGCTCTTCGCCGCTAAAAGGGTAATTCTTTTTTTTTTAAATTAACCCTTTAACGCGCAGTGATCCCGCTCTGGGAACACCCAACTCGGACGTTTGGACTGTTTGTTGCCAGTCACGAAGAATAGATTGGATTTCTATAAAAAGAGTGGCGGGTGACAGAGCTCCACGAGAATCCTTTACTTTTGAGCACGTCCTTTCCCGTACAAAAAAGGGTCACGATTCTTTTGAACAGCACTGACATCTTCTGAAAAATGGAAGAATGTGAGAACAGCCGGATAGATGGCCCCAATGCTGAAAAAAAGGGCAGCCGTTGCCATCGTTCGACTGAACGACCCGCAAGAGGGCAGACGATCGAAACGTTCATCGCGTGCCACCGATCTTGAGACCCTTTTTGGAGGACAGCTGGGCACAGCCAGCTGTCGTCCAAAAAGGTCTGTAGATCGGTGGCACGCGATGAACGTTTCGATCGTCCGCTATCTTGCTGGTAGTTAAGTCGAGCGACGGCAACGGCTGCCCTTTTTTCAGCATTGGGAAAGGGTTGCGCCTCAAAGGGTTAAAAATAATTTCGAGGAAGTGTTTTCTCAAAAGGATGGTAACAAGAGCTATTAACCCTTTAACGCGCATTGCTCCCGCTCTGGGAACACCGAACTCTGACGTTTGGACTGTTGCCAGTCACGGAGAATGGATTGGGTTTCTGTAAAAATAGTGGCGGGTGACATAACTTCACGAGAATGCTTTACTTTTTAGCACGTAATTTCCCGTAAAAATATTATTTTTAACAGCACTGACATCTGCTGAGAAATGGAAGAATGCGAGAACAGCTAGATAGATGTCCCCAATGCTGAAAAAAAGGGCAGCCGTTGCCATCGCTCGACTGAAAGACCAGCAAGAGGGCGGACGATCGAAACGTTCATCGCGTGCCACAGATCGAGAGACCCTTTTTTTGACACAGCACAGCCAGCTGCGTCGAAAAAGGGTCTCTCGATCTGTGGCACACGAAGAACGTTTGATCGTCCACCCTCTTGCTGGTCGTTTATTCGAGTGATGGTAACGGCTGCTCTTTTTACAGCATTGGGAAAGGGATGCGCCTCAAAGGGTTAAAGAGAAGTGGGTGATGTCCATCGAAAAGTTCCGCGGTGGCCTAGTTCGCTAAGCTCCATTCCCGTAGTAACACGGAAAGTGAAGCAGCTCCGGCTTGGGAGGGTGAACTCCTCTCTCGGCTGGGCTGCTGTGAGGCCGTGTACGCTAGAGGGAGCGGGTGCACGTAAAACCAGGCGCCCCCAGGATGAAATGAGAAGCATCTGCGGCCCTATAGTCCTGTATTTTTCTGTATTTGCTGTCTTTTGGCGTGTTTTCGTGTGTATGTATTTATTCTTTGTTTTGTACGTCTGTGTAATTTTTTTTTTTACTTCTATGTTTTGTTTTGTTGTATCTCCTGTATTGGGAGCTCTGTAAGCTTTGTAATTTTGTTTAGAAAAAATATAAAGTCCGTGGCTGATTCTCCCCTGGGGGGTGCTGGCAGCCCCCCCCCCCTTGCGAGTGTTTTCCTCTAGTAGCGGTCAAGTGTACAATAGGCCGCTGAGTCGGCCATTAGAATGTAAATTGAAAAAATGTTTAAAATAAGTTTAAAAAGACTACATGAAGGAAAAAAATCCTGCTGTTCGTTTTCAAAGAGTGCCATTTTTTAAAATTTTGTATAGCACCTCCGTGCAAAATAGTTTCCGATTACTAAATTGTATACCGTATACTAATGAGGCGATGTACGAAATTTCAGCCTTTCATCGTAAAATGTCTCAAGGATAGCTTTTAACAAATGGGATCAGGTGCTACACGTGCATTTGAATGTAAACGTTTATAGCGAGAGTGAAAAAAAAGAATTATTTTCTTTTGCCATTTCTGTACGATTCTGATACACGATAACCCCCCCTCCTCTCTTCGACAGTCTTTGAAAAGAGGTCTCGGTCAGCCTATGTCAGAGATATGAAGATAAATATAAGATGAATATAGGTCACATTTCAGGGTATAATACTCAAATTTCGTACATCGCTTCATGAGTGTATGGGGTACATTTTAAAAATGGGTAATTCATTATACCAGGATCGTAAACAAATTCAAAGTTGTAGCTTTTTGAAAATTATAGAGGAATTTTTTTCGTAACGAAGTCTTTTTTTTCTACTTCATTTTATTTATTTTTTTTTATTTACAGTGTCCATTTATCTCTATTAGATAAAAAATTGAATCGTGTTACCATCTTTTTGGCACACCCTCTATAAATGAAGGATGGTAAATCTTTTCGTAGTAAAATAAATTTAAGAATAGATGGTATGTGCTGGTCCTGATAATCGCACATCAAGAGGGGTATATGCCCTGGCCTCCCATTTTGAGGGGCCCCTAAATTATTACAGGATGTGAATTTAATTTGGGTTTTTTTTTTCAATGTAGTAAAGGCTTAATTTCTTTTTCAGTTATGAATTTACAAGTTACAAATAGTCGAAATCTTTTTTTTTTTTTTCTTAATTCTACCTCTCCATAGAAAAAATATCTCAGCAGAATCACGATTTCTGCAAAAAGAAGTGGTATAAATAGGATGGCTGCTCGATTTTAAGTGATGACGCGGGAAGTTGCCGGAACCACTGAAGTTTTTTAAATGGCTACCCAGCGAGAAGGGGGCACCCCATAAATTGGAATTGACCGATTAGGATTATTAATATTATGAAAAAGTCAGGCTTTTAGTCGTATTTTTTAAGTCTTCATTTTTAATAAAGCTTACTTCATAATGTTGATGTTTCATATGTTTTTAATGTTCATTAAGCATTCTTATTCATCTAATATTAGTATACTGTTGGATACATTTAACATGGCATAGATTTATATGCGAACGCAGAAAAAATACATAAAGTAGCGGTTAGACACAGCAACAACATGAAGGGGGGGGCATTCAGGACTACTGCCCCAGGCCCCGGTTTGTCACAATCGGGCCCTGGGTATGCATGCTATAATAACAAATTGGGATTCTTTTTGCCTAGTTGAATATCTCTGTTAACTTTGTTTGTTTGTTTGTGTGATTATGGCAAAGATATGCTAGGGCGATCTACCAAGGATGGGGGGTGCCTCGGTAGGAGGACTTTCTAAGGGGCTCTAATGCGTAGTCACGTTACATCCGAAGAATACCTACCAAAACTCCAGACCGTCAGATCGACAGCTGCCCGTGAACCCGAGACCTTCACACTTCGGCCGTCTCCCATCTGTTTACTTTAAATTAAAAAAAAAAAAACATTCGATTAGGGATGGACGCGAGACGACTTTTTGCGAGACGAGACAGAGATTTACAGCTTTTTTGCGAGACGAGACAAACATTTTTAACATTATGATATAGGGATTTTTGCGAGACGAGGCAAGCTTTTCGGCTGTTTTGCGAGACGCTAGACGCCAATTTTTCGTCTCGCGTCCATCCCATCATTCGATTTTAAATAGAACAAATTCTCAGAAATATACAGCTACGGGGTCTTTAGTTGCCGTAACAACGGGGCACACGCACTTCCTCCCAGAAACTTTTTTCGATGTCGCATTATTCTGTTTAGTTAATCGACAGGTGAAACTGCCAATCAAAGGTCTAAGCCAATCAAACTGGATGTACGTCCCTTTAGTGGTAAACCACAGAAACTGCGTTTTTTAATTGCAAAATATTGGAGGAAAAGATATTTTTGATTTTTTGGGGTTATTTATGAAAGCCTTCATCTGAATATAACTCTGAGTTACGATTTTACAGTCTCGGATATCATCACGTAGAGGCAAAGTCCATTTTGTTTGCCAAAAGTTCGAGAACTGAGTACTCAAAAATTAGTCGAGTTTGATGCTTAAAAAAAAAAAAAATATCTGAATTCTCAATAGCGGTGGTTAAGTACACTACTGGTCAAAAGTATTGCAAGTTTGGGCAATCTGACTATCGTTTCAAGAATAAGCCCAGAAAAAATGAACAGGAAATTTGCCAGATTTAAATATTTTTGAGAATTTATGTAGTATGATTGGAAAGAATACATCTGAAAATCACCAAAAAAACAAAATGAGAGCTTCTGGAACCCATCATTTAAGTTGTCACCCTGAAACACCGAAGGAAGTGCTGTAAAACATTGTGGATTCCCTATCTAAAAGAGTGGCTGTTGTGATCCAAGTCAAGGCTGCTCAACAACATAATAAACGATCTTGAGTTCCATTGCATTTATTGATTACTAGCTGCGTGCCCGTTCTTCGCACGGTAGGAAACGAAAAATTTCCTCACATGTGTAATTCGAATTAATTCCAGTGATGTGGAATCTAGAAAAAGCGAAATTATTTCACTCTTGACTTAAAATTTGTGTCATATATGTAATAACCTGAGATCATTTCAATATAATGACACAAAAAAAAAAAAAAAATATGTCAGCATCATTCGGTATCAAAAAAGTGAAAATGGACCGTTTGCAGTGAACTTCTCACTTTCAAAATGTCTTATTTCCTCAGACATGCTGTCTTTTAGGTTCACGTTTTAGCGTTAAATACCTCAGACACTACATGAAATGGACATTTTTTTTATTTTAAAAATACGTCACCCTCTCTTGCAACCCTTTACAAAAAGAAAAGAGATAAGAGATAAGACTGCGCTATTTATAAAGGCTTTAAAATTGTTTTTCTAGATTATGCAGTTTAATTTTTCTTCTCACAAATAAATCCAGTATTTATTAAAGGAAATCGAGCCAAGCAAAGAAATCGTCTGCTCGCGGGTCCCCTTTTTATTTATTTTTTTCAACTGGCAATTTTAATCATTGTTACTGTATCCATGACAACCAAACCGCAAGATATCAAACCGAAACTCATAAGCATGTGCTACTGAAATGAAAATCCTTCTTTACTTAAAAATTCGTAAAAATTCTCCTAATTTATATTTTTCCTCCGTTCTTCTTTTAAAAGTGGGCGAATTGTGTGCTCCGTCTTTTGCCCAAATATAAAAAAGTTACGACAGATAGAATTCAAGATGCAGCAGTTTTAAAAATATTTTACGAAAGTCAGCGTCAAATTCAATTTTATTTGAAAAATTACCAAAAATCTGAAAATTATGTTACACAGTCCGAAAAATAGTTTTTAAAAGAAAATTTTCTCCTCTATACGATGATGTAAATATCGTTTTCTTGCGAGCTCAATTACCGGCGTTATTATGTATTACGCAAGAAAAATCGCTAAAAATCGGACAAAACATAAAATAAAACATTTTCTAATTCGAATTTCGAAAAAATCGCTTCGAGGTGTGTCGAGACCCGTCTTGGAGAATTTCCGTACAAAATTTGGTAGGTCTACGATCACCCGTTTCGGAGCTACGCGAGACACAGACAGACAGACAAACGGACAGTTTACACTCTGTTTTATTTATACAGATTATCCTCTTTTTGCAGAATAACCGTGAAATGAATTCTTTATTTAATTTTATACCGGCTAGCCAAAATGGATTATGATTTCTATAAAAACCTATACATTTTTACTTTCCGAACATGTACCATGTAAGGAAAGTATTGTAATCATGAAAAAATTCGAATTCGAGATTTTGGTGTATTTACACGTTTTGAGGTCTTCTGAATTCATTTATGCTATTTTTACGAGATGTATGTATGTATGTATGTGTGTATGTGTATGTGTGTGTATGTGTGTTTGTGTGTATGTGAGTGAACACGATAGCTCCTGAACGGAGCATTCGATTGAGCTCAAATTGGATATATATGTCATAAACCACCGTCGCAAGACCGGTATTGATTTGGGTGTGTATAGGACTTATAGTTTTTCTACAGGGCTACGACAAAGATTTCTTTTACATTATGGCCTATGGGGGGAATTTCTTGAAAGTGCGCTAGCGTTTAAACGGTAGATTCGATTGAGCTCAAATTGGGTATACATGTTATAAACCACCGTTACAAGACCGGTATTGCTTTTGGTGTGTATAGGACTTATAGTTTTTCTACAGGGCTACGACCAAGATTTCTTTTACATTATGGCCTATGGGGGGGAATTTCTTGAAAGTGAGCTAGCGTTTAAACGATACATTCGATTGAGCTCAAATTCGGTATACATGTTATAAACCACCATCCTAAGACCAGTATTGATTTTGGTGTGTATAGGACTTATAGTTCTCCTAAAGGGCTACGACAAAACTTTCTTTTATGTTATGGCATAATGGCATATGGGGAGAAATTCTTGAAAGTGCGCAAGCGTTTAAACGGTGCATTCGATTGAGTTTCAATTTGGTATATGTGTTTGAATTATTCATCGATTAAAATTTATTTAAGTGCTTGGTCATGATCTTAATAATAAGTGTTCGGAAAGTAGAGTGGAGTCACTCCAGATTTTTTTCAATGAATTAAATAATTATTTTTCTTCTTTAACTTAATGCTATCTTGTCTTCGAAGTTATTAATTTAACATGTTGACATTAAAAATAACAATTTATATTGATTTTTAATTTTAACGAGGGAGAGGGGGCTTCATCTTGAAAAGGGTTAGATTTCTGAATCTTGCAATACTTTTGGCCAGTAGTGTAGCGACAGTGTAGCAGTATAAAAGGTGAATCCCCGCCATTTCATATATTTCACCAAGACAGCGAAAATGATAGGTTATCCAAGAAGCAGTCAGTATAAGCGCAAACAGGATGGAAGGTGTTTCGAGTAATTTGTCTTGTTCTGTTTCTTTTTTTCGTGAGATTCAATGCTGTCCAATTTTGTTTGTTTGTTTGTTTGTTTCAGCCCGAAAAAGTGGAAAGATTAATTGTCGAAGACATATCGCCGAAACGTCAGCCGCAGCCCATACGAGAACAAGCGTGTAAATATGTGGATCTCCTCGAGTCTCTATTGGAGAAGATTCCGGAACATGTGACGGATTTGGAAGATGCGAAGAACTTCGTTCACGAGCAACTGCAG
>JAWZYV010004146.1:0-12909 GCA_038373885.1 Cheiracanthium punctorium
ACGAATTGTAGTTTAGTTATGAAAATTCTTGATTTATTTTTTTGTTTTCTGATGCAAATAATACAAAAGAAGGCCAAAATTACTTAAAATTCTTAATTTGCCTTTTTTTCACTAATTTTACAAAAAAGCAGATTTTGGAGGGAAGATTCACAAACTGACCTAAAAAACACAATTTCATTAAATATTGGTTTTGTTGAGAGTAAAAGTTTAAAGCAACAACATTTTTTACGAAATAAAACAAGAACCATGTCTGTAGAGCAAATAGTTTATACTAAATGAAGGAAAAACTAGATATTTTTAGCAAAAATCGTAATTTTTCAAGAGTTCAACCTCAATGCGGCACGGGTTAATTTATGCAATTGAGCTAAAACGTTGCCAATCTCATTTTCTAGTCAATTGGCAACTTTTAGGGGGGTGCCCCAAAAAATAACATTAAAAAAAATTCTCCCATATAACTTGTGACCACCCTAACGTATATCTTGGAAGTTTTTGCATCTAGAAAAAATAAGCCATAACAATCTTGTAGGAAATTTCATCAGACTTCATTTCGTATCTGACATTTTTTTGCTAACATGCACGGTTTTTGAGATAAATGGGAAAATCCAAAAAAAAATATCCTTTTTTTAGGGGGGGGGGAGCTAAAGAGGGGAAGCGGCCCCCCGAGAGGTAGGAACTTTTCTGTTTCATACAACTATCAGGTTGTAACGAAAGTTTTCCGCCAACAAAAAGTTAATGCGGGTAGTAATCACCACCCACATCTATGATTTTCTGCCAACGTTTTGGAAGTTTTTCAAAGCCTTCGGCGCAGAAGCATGGGGGTGCGAGACCAAAAACATAACTTTCAAATGCCAAAAATCTGAATTTGACAAAATATGAGGAAGCAGGCTATCGCGAACTGTTTTCTGAGATCATATCTGCGGTGGCGGGAAACTTTCGTTACGACCTAATACATCCCCAATCAATGTTTTCATCAACTTTCAAATCTGTATAATTTGTTTTCCTAGATTTTGTCGTACTTTGACGCGCAATGTAGTTTTCATTCGAATTTGCTAAATTTATTGAAAATTTCAAATTGCAATAACTTTTGATCATTTAAAGATAAAGTTACAAATAATAACTCACTTTAAAGGTAATTGAATTTTCTACATCTTTGTTACGGAATTAATTGCTGTAAAACTGAGGGTTGAAGGGTTAAAAGACAAAATGGGTTAAAAAACGGGATAAAAGGAAGCGTTTTCCAAAATTTGCGATTTTGTCTAAAACATATCTCGAAAGCTATTGCATATAGAAAAAAGTAACCAATTACAATCTTGTAGGAAATTTTATCAGCTTTCCTTTTGTAATTGACATTTTTTTGCTAAAACGAGCAGTTTTTGAGATAGAAGTGAAAATCTAAAAAAAAGGTTTTTTTGGGGGGGGCAAAAGGGGGGACGCGGCACCCCGAGAGGGGGGAACTTTTCTGTTTCATACAACTACATACCTAATTAGTTCAAAAAATTTATAAAAATTTTTCCCCCATTTTTCCTAATTTGACTGGACTAGAGAGTCAACTGAGCTTTTTTGGGAATGCGAGGAAAGTGAACAAATTAAACCTAGGTTTAATGGTGGATTAAACTTCTTAACACGTTCACAGATTTTTACGTTCAAACGTGTTCGTGTGAAGGGAGATTGTCTCATCAATTACAGGAAGATAATCGATTATAGAGATTCGGTTGGGATTTTTTTTTCATGAAATAATTTCAGTGGCTATTAATAAGTGACTTTTGTCATTCTAGAATGAAACTATTGAAGGTGCTCAACATCTCCCCCCCCCCCCCCCCACGGAAAATATTGGAATTTCTGAAGCCCAATCAATCACTATGAAGTATGCAGTCTATGTGATTGGGAATTAACATCATCACAAACTTTATATTATGAGCAATATTGATGCTGATCTATTCTAAAGCTTTACGATTCAAATACATAAAATTTAAAACCGTTAAATGCATAAAATAATAAAATACCACTTACCACTCTAAAAAAGTGAAGTTTTTGGGGGGGGGGCAAAAGGGGGACGCGGCACCCCGAGAGGGGGGAACTCTTCTGTTTCATACAACTACATACTGCTCCGCGGAGACCCACTGTTGCACTTGCGCATTCGCTTCAGTAAGATATTCAAGCGTAGCATTCAAGGACTCATTCAAGGAAAACAGCGCTGCGTGAAAACAGGATTTTTCACACTGTCTCTTTTTGATGATAAGAATGAACCGGTTAAACTTGGGTTCCCGGTTAAAAATGGAAACCCTCTCTCAAGCACTAAAACGAGGGGGAGGGGGATAAGTATGCGTTACTATACTTACATCCCCCTTGAAAGATTTCTGAATGCACTATTTCGTATTGGGGCTATTTAATAAAATTAAAATTTTATTTGCGCAACTTTCCTGAGTTCTGCATCATTTCTAACAAAATTCAAAGCTTCATATACAGTAAAGCACCGTTTAAACGTTTCTCGTCCGTTTATACGTGTCCCGCAGTGGTCTGGGTGCTAAACTCCGTTCCAATAAGGACACGGAAGCAGCATCCGGCTTGGCCAGTGCTTGGGAGGGTCAACTCCCTCTCGGCTCGACTGCTGTAGGACCGTGATCGCTAATGGGAGCGGTTGCACGTAAAATCCGTCGCGGTTCTGATGTCCTCCAAGTTGTTAAACGATACCACTGGTACCGATTTCAGGGGCTTGGTTCCTCCTCTGGAATAGGTTTAAAATGAGGGGACCCCGGGCTAAAATCGGACTTCCTCGCACTGGGACTCATTAAAATGGAAGCCGCCCTTTCCGCTCACCGCCTTCCTATATGGGAGATCTGGCACCGCTCCGCTGTTGCCACACGACATTAGCAACAACAGCATTTATACCTCGCTTTCATGAAGTCCCGATTCATTCCTATTTATTCTAGCAAATATGCTTCGTTTATACGACACCGATATCGGTTATACGTCGTTTTATACGTCAAAATATTTCTGTTGTTGTTGTTAATGCTCTCTGGCGACCGCGTTGCGGTGACAGATCTCACTATACAGGCAGGCGATGGGCCGAAGGAGCGGCTTCCATTTCAAATGAGCCCCAGTGGGAGGAAGTCCGTCTTAGCTCGGGGGTCCCGTAATTTTGAACCCATTCCAGAGGAGGGGGACCAACCCCCTGAAATCGGCACCCCCCAGAGGTATCGTTTAACATCTTGGAGGACTTTGGAGCCACGACGGATGTTACGTGCACCAAGCTCCCATTAGCGTACACGGTTCCACAGCGGACGGGCCGAGAGGGGCCTCCCAAGCACTGGCCAAGCCAGATGCTGCTTCACTTATCACTGCTGCTTCACTTATGCTTCACTTATGGCTGCTTCACTTATGGTCACTTAACGTTCTTATGGGAACGGAGTTTAGCGCCTAGTCCACTGCAGGGCAAACATTTCTGACTCAGTAGTTATTTTCCTGTTTCACCTATGTTAAAATATTGAAAAGTATATATATCAGATTGTAACTATCAGATTGAATATATCAGATTGTAACGAAAGTTTTCCGCCAATATCTGCCTGAAAGACTAACTTCTAACTCCTTAGATACCTGTTTTTGAACTTTCGGTACCAAACCTGTACCGTGTCGCATGATACAACAACAGTACTTAAAGCTGTACTCATAATTCGTTGATATTCTGTAGCTGACTTTTTGCAACACAACTGGAAGTAAATGATGATTCTAATCCTCTAGAGTGATAGTACCATTTGAGACACCTTGTTCTAAATGATAACTATATTTTTTACAGATTTCACAACACAGTGTCATAAAGCAAGTCTCTTTCTTTCAAATGCCAAAAATCGTTTGACAAAATAGGAGCAAATACGCTAACGCGAACTGTGTGCTTCCGATGTTTGCGGTGGCGGGAAACTTTCGTTACAACCTAATACTTTGCTTGTCAGAACACGAAGGAAAAAACATTTGATTAACTTAATTCAATCTGTAATGCATTCATCATTAAGCAAAGACATCACATCAAGTGACTATGAATGATTTATTAAATTCAAGGTCTGTAACTAAAAACGCCGCATATAAATGTTATTCTCTGTGCAATTACATAAATACTAAGCATATGCGTATAAAGATACAGTACAATAAAGGTACAATTTGTTTCACATTTGAGATTTTTTTAAAATCTAGCAATTGTTTCTAGTTTAAAAACTAATATGAGGTAATTTACTAGTACCTTAAAATAATTTACAATTAATATCTATATAAATAAAATTAGACTTTTGTCTGTACATTTCTTGGAATTCAAAAATTTTGCGATTTCTATCCGTTTCAAGCACCCGGGAATCCGATGCGACCCTCAAAAAAAAGTTTGTCTGTCTGTCATTCTGTCGTTCTGTCATTCTGTCATTCTGTCCGTGACGCTTTTTCTGTTTAAGCATCACGTAATAACGGCTGAAGCGAATGATATGAAATTGGGTGTCATGATAGGTGGTCACTCAACTTAAAACATAGGCGTGGAATTTAAAAAAAATCTTGATTGGATTTTGAGATTTTGCGAAAATCGTTTCAAACTGCGTAAATTTGTGTTCAAGCATCACGTAAAAACGACTGAAGCGAATGATACGAAATTGGGTGTCATGATAGGTGGTCACTCAACTTAAAACATAGGCGTCCAATTTTAAAAAAATCTTGATTGGATTTTGAGAATTTGCGAAAATCCTGTCAAACTGCGTAAATTTGTGTTCGAGCATCACGTAAAAACGACTGAAGCGAATGATATGAAATTGGGTGTCATGATAGGTGGTCACTCAACTTAAAACATAGGCGTCGAATTTTTAAAAATTTTCATTAGATTTTCAGATTTTGCGAAAATCGTTTCAAACTGCATAAATTTGTGTTCGCACATCACGTAATAACTGCAAAGGTGAAAAAATGATATTGGGTGAAATGATAGGTGGTCACTCACCTTAAACTATAAGCATCTAATTTTAAAAAATCGATCCGATTTCGAGATTTTGCGAAAATCGTTTAAAACTGAGTGAATCTTTGTTCCCGCATTACGTAATAACGACTAAAGCGAATGATATGAAATTTGGTCACATCATAGATGGTTGCTCAACATAGACTACAGGTATCCAATTTTTTGAACATTTTCATTAGATTTTGAGATTTTGTGAAAATTCTCTCAAAATACGTTTATATTTCTTCTAACATCACGTAATAACAACTAATACGAATGATACGAAATTTAGTGATATGATAGGTAGTTGCTAATCTTACTTTATAGGCGTTGAATTTTTAAAATATTTTGATTAAATTTGGAGATTTTGCGAAAATCGTTTTAAAATGCTGGAATTTTGTTCCAGCATCACGAAATAAAGACTGCAGGGAATGAAACGAAATTGGGGGACATGATAGGTTGTCACTCAACTTAAATTCTAGGCTTCCAATTTTTCAAAGATGTTGATTAGATTTTGAGATTTTGCGAAAATTATTTCTATATTCGTGAAGATTCATTCGCGCATCCCTTAATTACGACTAAAGCGAATGAAATGATATTACTTAGTGACTCTCTTAACCTGTAATATTTTAACAATACATAAAAATTATAACTTTGCTTTCTTTGGCAACATACTCCATCCATTCTGTATACTCCTACAATACTGACGAAAGTTCTTGCTTTTTGGAAATTTTCATTCACTAACCCGTCGAGGACGGGTACTTCAGCTAGTATTTACATAAATTTGAATGAGTAATGTTAAACCTGCATAATAACCAAAGTTATTTATTAATGTTTAATTTATACGTCGGGTTTCAGATCGGTCCCTTGAAAAACATATAAACGGTACTCTAGTGTGCGCTGCTGGCAAAAAAATTCCTCATGCTCCGGGGGGATGACCAACTATCCCCTCCCCTTGGATACGCCCCCAATGGTTAAATATATATATATGTACTAATGTGGCTATATGCAACTAATTGTTATTATTAATATTAATTTAGCTTATTAATGCTAATAATAATAGCATTAACTTATTAATGCTAATAATAATAGCATTAATAAGTTAGTAAAAATATGGTAAAAAAATCGCAGTCCTTAAGTTTGCGAGACTCGCGAGACATCTTGCGTCTCGCGCGAGACGAGACAAAGTGTTTGCGGAACGAGACAGCCCCGATTCTCGCCTCGCATCTATTCCTGTTTTGGACCCACTCCAGAGGAGAGACCTAGCACCTGAAATCTGCCCCCCCCCTCCGTTCGAACACGGAAGGACATTGGCGAGCCACGAACAAATTTTGCGTGCACCAGATTAAATTTGTTTACACGGTCCCACAGCAATCCACATTGTTGAGATAGGTGCTCACCCTCCTAAGCACTGGCCGAACCGGTGCTACTTCACTTTCCGTTTTCTTATGGGAACGGAGCTTAGCGACTAGGTCACTGCGGGACAGCATGCAAGTGACCTTGGTTAACACAGATGTGTAAATCGCTCCAGATAATCATAAAACGAATAAAATATATGAAAATCATGCGGAAGATAGTATGAAATTGTAAATTTGCTATTAAAACTTTTAGGCGTAACCCTTTCCCAATGCTGAAAAAAGGGCAGCCGTTGCCATAGCTCGACCTAACTACCAGCAAGATGGCGGACGATCGAAACGTTCATCGCGTGCCACAGATCGAGAGACCCATTATTGACGACAGCTGGCTGTACGGCACAGCAAAAAAGGACGTCAAAGAAGGTTAGTTAAGTCGTCAAAAAAGGGTCTCTAGATCTGTGGCACGCGCTGAACGTTTCGATCGTCCACCATCTTGCTGGTAGTTAAGTCGAGCGATGGCAACGGTTTCCCTTTTTTCAGAATTGGGCTATCTATCCGGCTGTTCTCGCATTCTTCCAATTTTCAGCAAATGTCAGTGCTATTAAAAATAATCGTGACAATTCTTTTACTGAAATTGTGCAACCGTTGCCATCCTTCAATTTAACTACCAGCAACATGGTGATTAATCGAATTACCAGTTACATGCTAATATCAAGTCACTTAACCCCTTGAGGCGCAACCCTTTCCGAATGCTGAAAAAAGGGGAGCCGTTGCCATCGCTCGTCTTAACTACCAGCAAGATGGCGGATGATCGAAACGTTCATCGCGTGCCGCAGATCTAGAGACCCTTTTTTGACGCAGCTGGCTGTGCATGGCAACGGCTGCCCTTTCTTCAGCATTGTGCAATCTATCCGGCTGTTCTCGCATTCATCCATTCTTCAGCAGATGTCAGTGCTGTTTAAAAGTAATCGTGGCCATTTTTTTACGGGAAATGACGTGCTAAAAAGTAAAGGATTCTCGTGGAACTATGTCACCCGAAACTATTTTTATAGAAATCCAATCTATTCTTCGTGACTGGCAACAGTCAAAACGTCAGAGTTTGGTGTTCCCAGAGCGGGAACACTGCGCCTTAAAGGGTTATCATCGAATTTGTATTTCTTATTATCTGTTAGTTTCGGGTTTGCGCGTTTTCATTCGCCATAATGATAGTGCATGATTCTTATATCCCAACTGTTATATTTCGGTGAATTAGCTCATTCAAATATTGCGTTTCATTTAAAGCAGCGGTTTCCAACCTTTTAACAGTGTCCCCCCCCCCCCCTTTCGAACGAAAGATAACTTACGATGGCAACCCCTCCCCTCTCATATTCCTCAACAATGAACATACATTTGATCGCTTTTCCTAGAAAATAATGCTGCTCTCCGTAAAGTTTGGTGTTTTCAGAGCAGGAACACTGCGTGTTAAAGGCAATTCAAAATCAAAGTTTGAGTAAAAATATACGTTTAATTTTATCTCGAATACAGAAGTGATTCTATTGGGTTGGCAACAAAGTAATTGCGTTTTTCCGTATGTCAATATTTCGCATGGCCAAAACTACTGAAGTTAATTATGCAAAATTTGGCACGTACGTGAGTTCTTCAACATAAGTGCTAGATCAGAGAGCATTTTCCAAAATTCGTAATCTTAGGGGGGGTAAGGGGCCAAAAAGTTCTTTTCACATATCCCGCGTGATCTCAAATAAAAATAGAGATATCCGTGAAATTCTTTCTGTAAAATACAGCAGTCACGAATACCTAAAAATTAATTTCAGGACATTTTTAATATTGTCCTCTAAGGAGGATAGAAGCGAAAAAAGGGGGAGGGTGGCCATCTTTTATGGACGAAAAAAAATACTGCCAGTGAAATTCTTACTTTAAAATGTAACAAATATGAATCGTATGTTCAGGCACAGCTTACATGTAATTAAAAACTTGTTGAAAACTTATTTGCTTGAATTTTATACCAGAAAACGCAATTACTTTGTTGCCAACCCAATATATAGTTTTTGGTTGTAGGGGGGGGGGTCTTCAAAGTTGGCATGTTTGAATGTCCTGCTGCAATACCAGCGACTGCGCCGCAATCCGATTCATTCCGGGTAAGAAGAGGCCTAGGGAGGTACTCTCTGCGCCTGCATTTTTTTTTTGAGACGAAAATAATGAACAAATTAAAACATAAAAATATAAAAAGGGAAATTTTTACTTTCTGTACGATATTTGTGAGAGTCTATCTTTTCCCATTATTTCCAAGGAGCGTTTCTGGATTTTTTTTTTTTTTTTTTACAGCGAAATAAGGAATTAAAGCACTAATTACTTATAAACTAAAAGTATCAGTTGTTAAAGTATTTAATTTAGTGGATGTATGAGAGAGCCGAATGCTGATGAAGAGGGATGAAGGAGTCGAGGACATTATTAAAGGAGAATGAGTTGTACAAAGGGACAACTAGTCTACGTACATAGTAGGGCTAACTCGACGAACTCTATGACACCGAATGCATACTGTCGTCGATTTGAGCAGAAATATATAGACATTTAGTGATGTATCCTATAATATACGCGCCGAAATGCTATAAGCCTATTCAAAGTATACTATTAATTACTTGCGTATATATTATAGCTATACTAGATCTAATTTCTTTTGTATGTAGAGATATATAACTGCTTAGACTATCTTGTATAGTATAGTATGCTTAAGATATATATATATACCTATAAGTAAATAGATAAAGTATCTAAGTAGACGTCACGATTCTTTCAAGATAAAGCTTCAGAGTTAAGGCAGGTAATATGGTTTATTGAACATTACAATTTAAGTTACAATTTAGAATGAGAAGAGGGGAGGGGAGACGGGTCAAGAATCAGCGTGGACTCATTAAGCAGTTCCAGTGGCAGAAGTCCCGATTTTTGATGTGCGGGAGTATTTACGCTTACCCACACCACGTGGGCTTGCGAAGACACAACTCCGCCTCTCTCTTATCTCTGATCGAACCACCACACATTTACCAACAGGACCCGCATCCGGGGCTACAAGGGCGTGGGACACGTGTACATCTAAAGAAACTCAGAATCGACGGCCTGATGTCTGACAAATAACAAAATAAATAAAACATAGCTCCAGAGCGCGCGTGGCAAGTATGACAGGAAAGTCAAAACTTACAGTGAAAGTACCCGCTTGAACAATACCCAAAACTACAGTGAAACACCAAAAGTGTACCCTTATTGACATTACGCTTATTACAGGATATAATAGTTATACTATCTTTTGCACGAATCAAAATGTTCGGAGGCCCTTAGATTGTACAATCCCGAGGCGTCGCACACTTTGCTGCCTCATGCGGCCTATTGGGAAATCACCCGCCAACATGCACCTAGAAACTATGAATATAATAGCATTTTGTCATGAACCTTGGCTAAAAACCCCAGTAACTAGCCATAGTCGTAGATGTCAATCTCTATGGTTGCGAGATCCCACACTTGTTTTACCTCAGTGAATTGTGCACCACCCTTCTTAAATAAACAAAATAATATCTATTTTATTAAAATAAATCTCTGCATATTTACTTTTGTCAGCGCCAATACGAATATTTAATCTACCAAATTCACTTTATCTAACTTGCATTTTCTAAAAAATAGGAAACCTGTGCCTCTAATTTAGAAACAGTGCTAGATCTCATGAACTAATCGTAATTTTCAAGGAGAAATAAAACTAAGCAGTACTGAGAGAACCTAAACCCTGTTTTTCTGTTTGATCCATTTAAATTTTAGCAAGTCTCAATTTCAGAGATTCCTCGAAAGAGCTCCATCATGGAAGTAGAAATCTAAGAAATTATGCATAAAATTGCAGAGTAAATAGTTCTAAATGGAATACTACAATTAGCACCATTTAACAGACAGTTATCTGAGATGAATAGCTTTCTTATATAATAGAATAATCAGGCAAAGTCTGTCAATTACAGGTGCAGCTTATAGTGTTCCAATTTACTGTGTACAGAAACGCTAACCCTACTATCCTACGATTTTGTTTCCTAGTGAACTTAAAACAAATTACCTATTAACATTTCATTTACCAGATTTCCTGAAATAAGTTTATGAAAGTCCACAATACCAAAGTTTAAAATTTCTAGGAAAATAGGTTTTAAATGTGAAGGAGTCCTTTAGATCAATGTTGGAGACACAACAATAATTGTTTGATCAAATATCAAGGGCTGGTCCAAAGGAGGGGGCGAAGGGGGCACCCCCCCCCCCCTTGGGCAGACCTAGATCTCAAACATTCTCTCTTTATTTTTAAAATCCGTCATCTACGTAAAAATGCAAGCTCTGCCCTTCCATTCTCTACTTCTCTTTTTTCTTCGACCGGAAAAAACTTCTGTAATTCTGACGTCTTTAGCATATCACTTTCTGGAAAAAAAAAAAAGGCACAGTAGCAAGTGCTTAACTCCACCACCTATCCTTGATCCTGCTAACAGGAATTCTCTAAAGAGTACATGATGCTGAAGTACCAAATAATTCCGTCCCCTACTATTTAGGTAGAGAGAGTAAATGTTTCAAAAAATAGTGGGTTCATCTTGGTGAAAAAATAATGGAATAAACAGAAATTTCAAGGAAGAGACGAGTTTGAAACAAGAAGATGATAGTAGGCTTATATTACCCATTTCAATTTCCAAGTTAGGCACTTTCTTCCAGATTCTCAACTATAAACAGGAGCCCCAAAGACTCACTAGAAAATTGTGAGTTTCCCCTCCCCCTGAGAAATTCGGCTCTCCTTTTTAAGGTCAATTAGTTAACAATCTTTCCCACGCCTTTTCCTATGTACTACGTTGAAGTTCCATTTTTGTATTTGTGTAGTATAAAAAGTTGACCATTACGTCCTCGAAAATTCGAGGACAATCCCCAAAGTGGGGGGGGGTGGGGGGGGGGTGGGGGGGGAGCGGGAGCCCCGGGGGGGGAGGGGGAGATCGGTTTTACATTTTGTCCCCCCGAAAAATGACTTTGACTTCTTGGGGACGCGAAAGGTCCCCAAATTAAGATTTGTACTTTTTTTCACTGAAAGCTTATCCCCTTTAGTATTTATTTCTTTCAGAAAAAAACGGAGAAGGAAAAAAAAAAAAAACACAACAAAAAGCGGCCCTTTCTACTCGAGAGCCCAAAGTGATCAATTCGACCGCGGAAAAAACATTTGGTTGCTGCATTAGTGTGTGCAGGAGAGCGTGTACAGACAGGTGCAATAAAAGGTATCCCGAGCTATGCAGCCAAATGTTCCCTTTTCGAGTTTTGTTAATGATAGTGATAATCTACTTTTCACGAAGAATCATGCCTTAAATACTGAAAGTGACCGACGTATCGTACGTAGAATAGTTATGTGTTTTGGCACTCGCGAACTACGTCTTTCTTCTAGCGGGCGTGTACAATAAATTACCATGACAGCAATAATCAGCGCAAACATGAAGCCATTGCTAAAGAAGTAAAGTCTTTCATGAACAAAGCATAAAGCGACAATACTATACTGCCAAGGAATTAAAATTCTGCGCAATAAATATGCAAATAATTCTTCACCACAGATGTGTCCTGTCATAATGTCTTGGTGTGTAAACTAATAATATTTATAAATGCACTGAACATGAAATACTAGCCGAGTTAATTTTATTTAGAAAATGAAGAATGCACAAGTTTGGACTTGATATAGAAAAACTTTTCAAGGCTTATTTATAAGTATCAAAGGCCAGTCTCAATAGATTTAACAGTAATGGGAGTGTATTGTAATACATGGAGTCATATGATTGTGTGCCTCGAATAAGTCCCCGGAAAAACTATTTTTTCTAGTTGTTCCCCAAGTTTTTCCTTGGGATTCGAGGAACAATGCGTTGATTTGTCGCCCCAAAATTACGTAGTTAGATATATATGTGTCGCCTAATACACAAAGTAGCTTTCCGAACGACAAGTGTGTCCGGTGAAAAGATAAGTTTCACACTTTGAGTGATGTCAAAGGCTGTGCGGCATTCCTTTTTTAGACCTTTATCCACTGGGACATCCACATACTTACTCATAGTGCCACACTGTCACTAAGATTAGTGTATCTATTGATGAAGCTGTCTTTCGTATGAGTGGCGAGATCGTTATGGTTGCAAAACGAGATACCACACCCGAACCTCCCATAATTTACTCATTATACGCATTTATACTTCACAGTATGCACACACTAGCTATCTGCTTGTGGGGGCCCCCGTTACTGAATCCCTACGAAAATGAGTACAAAATTTTCTAAAAGTTCCAGTATTTTTCGACTTGGATCAATAGCAAAAAAAAAAAAAAAAAAAAAAAAAAAAAAAAAAAAAAAAAATAAAAAATCCACGACCAAAGAAAAATAAAACCTGCCTTTTTTTTATTAAACCGGTTGAATAACGATCTAAGATTCAAACAATATAAAGACCAGTGTAAGTTCTTCATTCCCGACACAATGTTATACTGCTCGTATTCACCAACGTGGGCTAAGAACTTATGCTTGGAAGCCCGGTGACAGGGTGCCTGGTTCAAACCCCCGCGAGACGCCTGACAATCCTCTGC
>JAWZYV010004147.1:0-12261 GCA_038373885.1 Cheiracanthium punctorium
TAATTGGCTTAATACGCAAGGTGTTCCATGGGTTTTCTCATAAATTTAAAAATGGTGCGAAGTTTTTAAATATTTAGTGTTCTAAGCAACCATTCAAGAACTCAAGGCAATGCAAGGTCCCCGTAGCCAGGAAGAATGTTTTCGTGTGGGCGGGGTTCAAACAGTTTTATATGTTTGTAATAGTGGTACTATTTTCAGCACAGTCGAAAATTAAAAGTTAAACAACGAATGATCTCCCAGCTTTGGGTGTTTTTCCATTTATATATAAAAGCGCGAAAATAAAGGCATCCAAATTGATGAAACAGTGCTTATGTAATAAGCAATTAAGGGGATAGGTGACGCGGAGACGAAAAATAGCGTCTCGCAAAACAGCCGAAAAGCTTTGTCTCGTCTCGCAAAAATCCCTATATCATAATGTTAAAAATGGGTTATGTCTCGTCTCGCCAAAAAATCCTGTAAATCTCTGTTCTCGTCTCGCAAAATGCTGTCTCGCGTCCATCCCTGTAAGCAATATCCTATCGGCGTAGCGAACTCTCTGTGTCCAGTGCAGCCTTATAAGAATGACAAGCACTGTGTGACAGAGCAGGGCCAGCGGACCATATTAGGAAAACTAGGCGACTGGCCTAAGGGCGCAGACTCCCGAGAGGGGACGACCCTGAGCCAGACAGCGGTTTTTTTTTTTTTTTTTTTTTTTTTTTACTCCTGCTGTTCCCGCAATGTCCACTCTCTGTTTATTCCTAAGGAGTAGCGGACTGGTTACGTTGAATAAAGCAACGTAGGATCTCCCTCCCGCGTCCACATGGGTCCGAGACTGGAGCTTACAAGTCCCAAACGTCCAAAGAATCACAAATCATATCACAAACTTTATCACTCTGACTTTTTTATTTATAGAAGGTCATAAACCACGATACCGAGAAACTGTTTCGTGTTTCGATCTCCGCTGGACATGCGAGAGATGACTCACATATTTTTTTGTGCGAAAGAGATAATTTATCTTTATTTAACGATATTTCTTTGTATGTCTCGTCTCTCAAACGTGTAAGGGGGGGGGGGCGGGAGAAAGAAGATGAGAGAACCAATGTGCGAGAAGCATTGAAGACGAATGTGAGCTTTTGCTCCGATCATACTGCATTATAGATGAATGGGAAATTGTAAATACTGTTGTAAAATTGTGTAAATAAAGCAGCCGTAAACATAGTGGTAGCAGTAGGGCACAATTTTTGCGACCACCTCACTAAATTTCCAACTACTAATGATAGATTAAACACTGTTTATTTAAAGAATTATTTGATGAGAATGAGAAATTCGGCCTTGCCAAGAGCCACGGAAATTGCATTTCCTTTTGGCCATACTCAGAACGACAAGGTATGCATATAACCGTACAGGAGAAAGAAGTAGCATATTTAAGTGAAATTTTAGCACTTTGCGATGCCTCAGAGAAACACAAGTAAAACAGTAAACATGCGGTTTGAATGAACTGAAGTGGCAGTAATTGGTAGTTGGCGATACAATGGGATAATTCCTTTTTTCTACGAACTAGTAAGTATTGATGAACTGAAAATTTCGGGGTGGGTTTGAACCCCCAAGAAAACCCCCCCTTGGCTACGGCCTGTGAAGCAATGTGTAGCTTCGGTAAACAGTTCTATCTGATCCAAACCTATGAGAGGTTTTTGTTTCGTAGTGAAAATATAGCCTCTGATTGTCTACGCTAATAAGCCATTATTAGGGGCCACGAATGCCTCACACGGAAAAGCGAGCCGATATAGCGATGTCCCTAGCGGCCTTAGGCCCAATGTATGATTTAAAGAGAACTAGCGATGAATGTGTATATCGCCGACTTCGTGCAAATATGGGAGGATAGCAGCATTGTAAATAGGAACCTTTTCGGATCAGGAGTCAGCTAGAACTAGATGTTTTGCACATTCCTAAGACGTTTACACATTATACATCAGAAGAATGTTAAGACTAAGACCTTACGAAAATAAAATAAAATTTCGATTGTCGATTTCAGAAATTTTGTAGTACTAAGTTTGCTATCTTGAGCTAGCAACAGAGTTCAGATGCTTCTCACGTTTATTCGAAAAATTCAAAGAGTAGGAGGTATCAGACAGAGAGGCGGCTCGTGGGATACTCTGACAACGTGCAGGCCGGCGTGCACTTGAAAAATTTTTTAATCAGCACCATACTTAAAAATAATTTATCTCTACCTAATTTTCCTAAATGTCAGATTAGAATTGTGGAATTCCTACGGTAAATTAAAAAAATCTCCGAAAAAACCCAAACAAAAAAAACACGTATTGTAGGCCGGATCGCTCATTCAGAAAAAAAGCACTTTAATCTTCCGCAATTCAATTGGGGAAAATCTTTGGTTCAGCCCAGAGCGCTGAAAAGAAAATTGGCCAGCACCGTTGCCTTGACAAACGACTACGTCAGCAGCCTCTCCGGCATAGGTTGTGGGCAGTATGCAGCTGATACAGCCGATGGAAGATTTTCTAACGGCGGCTGAACTTGAGAACTCGACTAACTGATTCGCTCTCGGACGAGAAGTGAGGGAGGGGCGGTAAGGAGAATATATGTTTGGGAAAACTCTGGACTTTATATTGCTGAATTTAATCAAGAAGGTAAGCCTGAATAGACGCTTATGAATGGACAATTCCCATCAAAGCAATATTGTTTTTAAGTAAGGCAAGAAGTGGATTTAGACATGGCGAGCGGGAGAAAATTCTTTAAAACATGGGGAAATTTTAAAGAGCGCTTTTAAAATTATTGATATCTGAATTAAAACAACGCCTTTTTATTGGGGACATCACTGACCCGATTCGCCAAGTTTAATGGAGTAAAATAGGATCCTCCTGACATTTTTATGTAAATTTCTTTTTTTTTTGTGTTTTTTCCCTCGGTGAGGGCTTAATCCGCCAGCTTTCTAATTCAGTAACAAAGAATTTTCCAATGTCTCTCCGGAGAGGGAGTGAAGGGTTGGAGGGGGGGGGTCTCATATGCTTCCGGCTGCACTTACAATTTTTGACCCAAGGGCACGCCACTGGTATCACAATAAATTTTAAATATGTCTCAAGTAATTAGACATGAGAAGGCTCGCTTTACTTTGCGAGGGGGTGTTTTACGATTTACGCAGTGTAAAAAAGCACTCTTACTAGCAGTTAAATATTTCGTCATTTGCATTAATGAAAACGAACCCGGTATATTTCATCTGTAATCCCACTTAAAATAAACTAAATTAACTTTCATCTTACTTTTTTTAACAGTACAATTACCATTAGAAGCAGAATCAATTGTTGCCACATAAGTTGTCAAATTCAATAATCTAAAGAAAAACCGAAATCATTTCTTGTGTGTCTGAGACTCGAAAAATAAATATCATTTAAAGCATAATAGAACATTAACTTACTGGCGCTTTTTAAAAATAGTTATTTTTGTATTTTGCAATTTATCTCCGCGTGTAGCAAACACCTCCAGCACCCTAGCAGAGGGCAGTCTACTTCTATAGTCCGGAAAAAGCCGGAACCGTTATTAAAGAGCTTTAACCTCGTAGATGATACTTCGGATAAAAGCAATTTTTTGGATACGATTCCACAAAAACAGTACAACTAACAAAAGGAAATCCAAAACACGAAAATTTCAGCATTTGATTTCATTAAGACACTAATTTGAAATGACTGATTCGTTGAACCTTCGATTTAACGTTACTTTGATTTAACGAATTCTCCGATTTAACGATATGTTTTTTCTTTCCCGACAAAAAAGGGTGCTAAAATGCCTCCGTATTTAAGCGAATTTTTAGCATTGATTTAATGGAACAACAAATCGCTGAAATTAAAATTCAACATAAAACTTAGAATTTACGAAGTACAGCGATACAGAAACAGTCATTTACAATTACGCCATGGGATAACGATGATCAAATGCCCTGGATGGGAAGATGTTCCTAGTATTGGAAATGTTAAAGAATATGTGTCTTGCTTTGTACAGCTAAGTACCTGCGACTAGTGAACAGAAAGAGAATGAAGATTCTGAATAGCAGTGATGAGTTGACGAAGAAGGAAACGGAAATTGAATTTAAAAAGGTGACATTCCAAGAAGCAGTTTGCAGCTTTAACCACTTTATTTTATTTTATTTTTATTTTATTATTTATTTAGTTTTTTTTTTTTTTTCCTCGTCTCACGAGGTTGATGATGTGGCTCTTACTAAGTCAGAAAATAAAGAAACAAATAAATTCTTTCTCAAAGAATTTTGGAAAGTCAAAAAACAAGTCACAAAAACAAATGCACTATCAAGGATTTCTTTCCAAAGTGCCAATAAGTATGTATGTATTATGTATTAAGTTTTAAGAGCATGTGACATTAAAGAAATTTAGATAATTTTAAAGTTGATCTAGTAAAGTTAAGACTTATAATTTGTTGAGCTCGAAAGTAAACGAATAATCAATTCTTTTTTTCATATTTATAATCTAAGGGTATTTTGCATTGATATTTTTATACCATTACTCTTTACAAAAATTGATATTCGATTTTAACGAACGGATTGTGTGGGTCCCAATCGTTAAATCGAGGTTCGACTGATCATAAAATGACAATTCATGAGACCTTTTTGTTTCCACATCACAGAAAAATGATCGTTTTTTAAGAATGAGAATTTAGATATAGTATTTCTATTGTTCGGCAAAACCTTCGTTACGCCTCATCCGGCTAAATATCATTAGATTTCCCTGAGGCACTTTTTAATTAGTGACATTCACCATGACGTCAATCTTCAATTTAAAGTCGCTTAACTTTCTTACTCAAATCGCATCACTTTTTTAAATCATGGATATCCAAAGAAGCATATCTGCAACTGAAAATATCGCTTAATGGATTAAATGTCGGACAATCAATGAAACAATATTCCAGGATTGTTTAAAATGTAGTCTTTGTTATTTTAACTGTTTATGTCAGCATGTCTGTATAAAAATATTCAAAACGGCCCAGGTCCGTTAGGTTAGGATAATGGATAGGGGTAAAACGCATCGACTATTTACAGTACACGCATCACGCTATGACGTTCATTTGTGTATAGATAGATAGTAATAATGTGGTGAAAGGAATAACAATCCAAAGAGGACAGCAAGGTTAATGAGCATGAAGCACTTTAGCGGTAGCAAGTGCTAGGGTCAGGCTGAATTACAGCTCACTGCCACATGTTCCATAAAAAGAGCGCTGTTTTGTGTTTTTTTTTGTGACGAGGGGGGGGGGGGGGGGGGGGGGGGGATGACCTACGTCGTGAGTAAGGATCGGCTGCAACGCCTTAAGCACTACGGTGGACGCGCTCACATAATTAGGCCCGAACACCACGCTCAAGCCTAGAGACTTTCGGGGTGCGCCATGGTTATTCCCTTTAATATACAGCCTATTGAATACACTGCCTTGATATCACCGAGTTTGTATCGAGCACCCTTGTGAAGGAGTACTGCACATAATTATGTAATGAAAGTGTAAAAAAAAGAAGAAAAACTAATCTTGCAATAACTTTAAAAAATCGTGAAAAATACAAAAATCATTCCACGTTTGTAATATTTGACTGCGATTGATGTTTTATATATTTGCAGCAGCGCGTATTATTTCCCATGAATAAAAAATAGTTACGTGACAAAAATAGCTGTCGCGATGGACAATTGTACGGCATAATTAATGGGAAAGTCGTAAGGTTGGTATGAGTACGTGAATAAGGGGGAAAGGTGCGGGGTGCGCCTATTCGGGTGGGGTGGGAACATGGTGTTGCCCAGATATACATTAGTAGTTGATTGGGTGGGCATGGAAAAGGATACGTCTGCATGAAGCATTGATATTAGAGAGTAATCGTACGTATGCGAAAAGTTTCGGCGTGTTTCCAGAAGGGCATGATAATTCGATTTGAGTGTGGTATAAAATAAAAAATTAATGTGAAGTTATTTATTTTAGTTGGACGAAGATGAAATATATTGAGGTGTTAGACGTGTTTTTGTCACATGTTTTTTCTAGCGCTGTTGTAAATATCTCCATAATGGGCTTGACTTCTAGTATCAAATAACAACAAAAGCAAACCCGCTTCTAAAATGTAAGCTAGTTAAAATATCGAAGTAGCACATATTACCACCAACTCTACGCTCCTTCAGCTAGGATATAATACATCTAATGAGAATTTTAATGTGCGACTTACCAGACATCCTCCGCAGCACAATCTGTCTTCAATAACAGGAAAACACAGAAATCGACAGCGACGTTTTTATCAATACATTTTAACTGAAGTATCCTTGCACGGAAATTGACGACATTTTCTCTGCCGGCTAAAAACACTTCTGATGTTTCACTGCTGGGGTCACGAAGCGAGTTGAAAACTGGCGTCGACTGCTTGATTTTTTTTTATAGTTGTTATGTCGCAATTTCGTTATCTGTAACCAAGGTGCGGTGCGTGAATCGATTGTCCTGTGCGTTTTTATGTGCTGCGATAGGAAATAGCAAACACTACGTTTGTCAACGCAAAAGGGAACTTTAAATTAAACATAAATATCAAATGTGTGCCATTTACACTTTATTGTTTTAAACATTTAACACTAGTTTTGTTAGCGGTCTTATTAACTGCGTTGTGTCTGTGTATGCCTTGGGGACATAGGCAGAGGGTTCTAGGGCTTGCCTAGACCTGAAATTTGGTTTTAAATATGGGATGATTTACTGCCTTTTTCTTTTTATGCACCCCTACCCCCAGTGCGTGATTAATGCAAGTTTCTCGGGGGGGGGGGGGGCGGTTTAAGTTAGAAGTATTGACATATACGACCATTTTCATGGAAGTGAGAATAGAATCTTTTACATTAATTTCTTTCGTCTCGGGGGGGGCGGTGGCCCCCTCCGCCCCCCCCCTTTAATCCGCCCTTGCCTACCCCTCTCGTTCGCACAGAGGTGGGACAAATTATTAACATTTTGATTCACAGATCTTGTATAAAACACTTTCAGTATTATACATTTTTGAAATGTGTTTTAATACATAATAGTATACTATAAAACAATTTCACAATCCAAAAAATGGTATATAGATTCAATTTAAGCATGACTTCGCACGGTGAATTGGTAATTGTTTAAGACAACTAATACAAATCCAAAATACATAATAATAATTTTTGCCCTTCACCCTTCCCAGACAGCACATAAGCTTAAAATCACAGTTTGACATTTTTGAATTTGACGCATTAATGCAAGCTTGACAGTTCAACTCATTCTAAGCTGGCAGCAAGCTTGCAGGAGTCAAGTTGAATTGTCAAGTTTAAATACAGCTTGATTTAAGCTTGACAATTGATACTCGCGTGATTTTTCCTTTTTAAAGGAGCGTTGATGGCGCCATCTGTGAAAGAGAATGGACATTAATTGTCTAGCGTCCTAAATATTTGCTGAAAGTTCGTAAAAGATGTGTTTTATTTTATATTACCAGTGCCATATTACCGGCAAGGGCAAACGGGGGCAACTGCCCAGGGCCTACAGATTTTAGGGCCCAAAAATCTTACATCTTACACTTTTGTAATTTTAAAATAAAATTACAAAGGATAAAAAAAAAATTCAGAAGTTAAATAATTTTTTTTAATTATAAAGTAATGAACAATGAAAAATAATTCAAATTTACATTTGTAATAAATTAATTTTAAACTTATTTTTAATTCTTCGAAATGCTCTATATCAATATAGCATACCAATATGTAGGAAAAACTAACCACATTTGTAAAGAGAATTTTTAGCGTTAAAAAATAGCAAAATTTTTCAATTATTTGTTATTTTAAGAATATTTACAAAAAATGACTAAAGTGTTTGTATTCCATACTATGTTAGCAACTGTGATATAGCATTTCGACACGTAACGTTTAACTATCTGTTCTTTCATTTCAGATTGCTTAACACAAAAATTTGTGTTAAGTAGTAACCCATTCTATATTTCCAAAATATGGAAATTCTTCTTAAATAAAATACAATTATACTACGAAATTGATTTCAAAATCAGTCGTTTGTCTCGAGTTTGGCACAGCAGTATTGCTTCATGAGTGTTGCCGGGTACTGAAAGTTTTAAAAACGTGTTTTTTTATTTAATTTTATTTTAATTTAATTTATTTTGATTGCATTATTTTAATTCTGATGCATCCCATGGAAAAATAAAAGAAACAACCCAAGTAGCACAAACTGGTTCCAAAAGCCGTAATTTCTACGATTCAGCTAGGACGTTACCATCAGACTTCGTGTAATCGTAGTCGTGTAATCGTAATCGATTGTAATCGATTACATTTTCTCATGTAATCGTAGTCTAATCGTAATCCGACAATTGAATTTTTATGTAATCGTAATCTAATCGTAATCTGAAAGTTTATATTTTCGTGTAATCGTAGTCTAATCGTAATCTAGAAATTTCATTTGCCAGATAGTCGTAATCTTAGAGCCTGTATTCGTAATCGCTTAGATTACAAGACGATTATGAAACGATTACGGGCGCCCAGATTTATTTTTTGTCCTGCTTGCTGGGAAAAAAGATTTTCTCGGAGAAGCAAAGCATCGAAAAATCTGCATGCCCTGAAGACAGGAAGTTTCCTATTTTTTAACCTTTCAGGGGAAGAGGGAGGGGGGAGGGCATTGTTCTGCCATCGTAGTTCGTACGGGACAAAGATAAGAGAAGCAGAGCTCCCTTTTTTTTCCGGGATGACCATTCTTTTTTATGCTGACTGTGGTGGGTGACTGACTAGAATGGACAGACAGAAATTGGGGGTGGACGTGGGAAATTCTATGGGGGGTACACAAGAGGTGTATTTTCTGCTATTGCAGATCTTTGCTTTATCTCATTTCAATTTGCGACTGCGAAGAGAAAACAGCAATGCCTACACGAAAAAAATTCAAGATTTTTTTTGAATTTCAAGAAAATAAAAAAAATGAAAAAGGAAAGGAGTTCAAAAAATATAAATGCACTATCTTAGTACAGATGCCAGTGTCAAAAAAGACGAACTCCAACTTAAATACACATATGGAGGTAATTTTGGATATTTTTTCTTGAGTATTTATTTGTTGTATAGATTATTATAAAATGAGTGCATATATTAATTGAAAAACTGCATTTAAAAGGTTTCTATATTAAGGGGAAAACGATAATATTCACGAAAATATTCCCTGGTCTTTTCCAATTCCGTTTAATACATGTTTCATTGATCTGACTAAAATGCGCTGCATTAATTAAATAAAATTTATTTTTGGTATACATTGTTTACTTGTTTAGAATCTTAATTTTGGTCAAAATTTAATTATCATAATTTACTGTTTAACTTTCGAAGTGTTATGTTTATTGTGTTTTAGAGTGTTATTTATGTAGCAGTGTTATGCACATAATAATTTTATAGTGTGTGTGTGTGTGTGATTACTTGGTACAAATTTGTTTTGTAATAAAAGTGCAATGTGTAGTAATTTCTTTTCTCTGTCAAAAAATAAATAAATAATAAATAAATAAATAAATTAGGTTAATCAAAGTAGGCTTTCTAAATTTTGAAAGGGCTTATAAAGGGGCGCACATACAAGTGCTTTTATTGGGAGGGGGAGGAGGGTCATTCAGAGTATGAAAAATTTTGAATGTAGGAAAAAAACGCCACCTCAAAAGTTATTTGTGTAATAATTTAATTAAATACATTAAATAAATTTCTTTTGTTTCGCGGAAAAGGGGGGTGGAAAGTGGAACGGGGTATTCATTTGAATTAGGAGGTTTAAAGTACATTGTTTTCCAGAAATGAGGGAAGACACACGTGTAATTCAATAATTCAATTTCAGTGTAATTCGATAGGCGATAAGGGGGGGGGGATTTCCTAGAAAGCTTTTGGTTTCCTCTAAAAAAAATATATTGGTCACTCTGGAAAACATGTATTCATAATTTTTGTATTTAAATTTTTAGTTAAACAGTTTAACTACTAGTTATAAAATATACACCCCTTATATAAGATAATTTTAAAATAAAATGTAGTACGTAACCCTGTACCTGCGAGTAGAATTTTTTAAAACTAAAAATTATTTTAATGTATACACTATAAATCATTACATTTTTTAATTCGGTTAAAAAAATGAATAAGTTTCAAATATATTTTTCTGGTAACTGTAACTATTTGACTCAAGGAGAAAGGAGATTTCAAAATTAATTTTTGATTCATGCATCATTTAAAATGCTTAAGTATTTTATGCATTTTATTTGATTCATTTAAATAAATATTAATTATTGCTCTTATTTTTTATTTTCAGACCTTTTATTCACACACCATCCCTCGAAAATAATCCCTATTTATTATTTTGATGATTATAATTTTTTTTTGCCATAAAAATACAATAGAAGTTTATGTATTGAAATAGTGACACAATTAATATATTGTCTGCTATTATACAAATGCCATCTACTTATGATTCTACATAAATAGACTGCCTTGTAGTTTAAGTAGTATTTAAATCAGAATGACCAAACCCAGATTAATGATATCTGGCCCTTCAGATTTAATGTGCGCGTTCGCCATATATACAAAATTGGTCTTCTATCGGCTTAAATTCAACGCTAGGTCTCCCCTCAATCCGATTCTTCATCGCAGGGGCGCAGTAGCGTAGCAATTCGGTTGTTTCTTTTTTTTTGGGGGGGGGGGGGCTCATCGATTCTGGACACTGAAAAAGACACACATATATATGATTATTTTCTATCATCTTCCAAAGGTATAGGGGTGGCTCGAGCCCCAAAGCCCCCCTCCCTTTCCTACGCCACTGCAGGAATATATATATCACTCCAGGAGAATAACCAGGGAGTGGGATATCGGGATATATATCCCTGCTAAACTTTCAAAATTAGTTATTAAGAGATTTCAGATTTCATATCACATTACATAATTTGTGTAGCGGAGAAGTTTTATTCTCCTTCATGAGCCTTACTGAAAGATGCTAATTTTGAAAATTTAGTTTTCATTAAGCTAAATAAAAATATTTAAAGTGATATATACAATGATTTATTTAGAATTTTTTTTTTCATAATTCTGATAAACATATTTACAATTCACTTTTATTGAAAATACTGTGTAGATAGCTAATAACTGTCAAATTAACATGTTTAATAATTTTCTGATATTTCTTTTATAATAAACTTCTTAATGATTGAAAAGTATCGGAGAGAAATCATTTCTTAGAAAAAGTAAAAAAACAAAGACGACTAATATCTTTCCTAATTTCTAATCTAACTAATTATATCCTATGAATATAACTAAAATGCTCGATTTTTCACTTTTATGATCTTCTCACCCTCTTCCGTACATGCAACTGAAATTCAAAATGAGTACCAGTTAAATGCCCATAAGGGTATGTATCGTATATTTTAGAGAAGTATCATCATAGTTACAAACTTGAAAGATTTAGATAACAATGATAAGAGTTAGATTGTATGGTTCTAAAGTTGATAAGTGTCACTGTAAAATGTTTACTATTTAGTTACAACTTTTATGAAAAACATAGTTTTTGCAAATCTAATTCATTTATTTGTTTGTACAACAGAAGAAAAAATCCCCCAAATTTACCGGCTATAGTCATTTATCAGTAATCTACAAAAATTAACAACATAAAGTGAGCAAAGTTGAAGTAATTCCTTGATTATGAGTAAATTTGATACAGTAAAATATTGTCACCCAAAAAAGTGTGAGGCCCTCAAACTTGAATTGTTGTCAACTATCATCAGTTTGGAATTCAAATATAGTGAGACTAATTACATATACCTTTTCTACTTAACGTATATTATAAGCTTGATTCCTCACAGAACTCATAGGCGCAATACGGGGGGAGGGGATATGCATCGTCTTTGTTGAAAATACCGTTGATTTCTCGATCTATAGAAACTTCACTATTTTTACTCTTGAATATATTACGTAGCGTATTTTAAATTTTCTTGTCAATTATAATAATTTCTTGCCTCCGGTCTGCCGGACCCATAATTCTGTTCTGTTTTGTAAACTTTACACATTATGTCAGCGCCAGAAGTGTAAAAAAGAAAGTTTTGTAATCGTAATGTAATCGTAATCGGACTCCGATATAATCGTAATCGAAAGTTTTCATGGATTACATAATCGTAGTATAATCGTAATCGGAAAATTGGATTTTTATGGTAATCGTAATATAATCGTAATCATGACATAATATTTTCCAGGTAATCGTAATCTTGATCTGAAATTGAAAATTAATCGTAATCGTAATCGATTACACATCTGC
>JAWZYV010004148.1:0-15608 GCA_038373885.1 Cheiracanthium punctorium
AGGCCTTGTACTGGAATTCTTTTGGGTGTTCCTGTAAAAAGCTACAAATATTACATATATCTTTTTCAGTAGGGTATGTATTAAAGCACACAGGAATGACATGATATAAATTTCATAGCAATCGATGCCTATTTAAGGCAGTTAGAGCACGGACGGGCAGACAGACGAACCGAAATCATAATCACCTCTCAAAAAAATTGAAATCAAAGGAAAATCTGTGGTATTAGTGATTATGTGACTCCTTTTGAAACTTTCACTTATAAAACTTTGTAGAAATTCTACGAACTCAGTTGATTTTTAAAATTTCGACACAAAATTTCAAATATGGCCTCTCAGAAATAAAAATTTACTTGATTGGTTAATATATTTTACGCCATTATTAAATAACAGAATGTATTACTACATTGTGTTATTTAATGTAATAATGAAATTCTTAACAAAGCAAGCTGATATTGCAAGTTTTTGAAAAATCCTTCCAAATTAATGTCTTTAATTCTTTTCATGCTGTTACACTTCTCGGCGTGATTTAAGAAGAGACGATAATGAGTTTTTACTGAATTTTTATAATGCTGTAAAGATTGCATCGTTTCGGTGTGTTGCAAATATTCAATATCTTTTGAAAGTAGTACTCCGAAACTGCTGTAGATAGCAGCACCAGCGCATGTTTCCTCCGACTCAATTTTCAAATGGTAGTTAACCTAAACGTCCATAGATGGCAGCACCACAAAATCGCATTGTTGTGGATAACTGCACATGGCAGACTCCAGGGAAGAAACAGAAGTTATGTTATGTTGTGAAATTAAGACCAATTATCTATACGAGGGATCTAGGCCTATGGGTGGGGTCTCCTCCGTGGGGGTCTTTTAAAGGGGACCTAACCCTTATTTAAGCTAAGTTTCGGAGAAAACCACGGAAACCTCCGAACTGTTAGGTCGACGGACGTGCGATAGGACCCGAATCCGGGACCTTCGCACTTCGCCCGTCCTCCATTTCCAGTGACATAACCACTGTGCCATGGTGAGGCGAATGAAACAGCAGATTCCTTTGCAAAGAGAGCAACCAAAATTACACAAATAACAGATAAGCCAATGGAGGATATCGACTCCTTGGGTTCGAGGCTATAAAAGTCACGTGTTGGTGAAAAAAAAACATTTTCTCTATAGGTTTACGTGTTGGGATCTTGGTAATAAGCGCAGAATTAAAAGAATAACAATTATGCCTCTGTATTGTGCCGCCTATGTATGATTCATTAATTCTCTGGAACTTGCCCATGACAACAGAAAGATCTATTTACACAGATTCCCATTAAAAAATGCTAACAAGTCAAAGCTTATACTTAGATGACGCTATTTCAGTCACCTGTTGATGAAAAACGTACACTTAGGGCAATCATATTACAGGATTACCCGTCAATGCAGCCGAAAGGTCACATGTTGGTTGAAAAATGACGTCACGCCGATAAACCTCATTCCTTTCTGTACCACCAGACGGTTAATTAAAATATGTTTTAGAGAGGCTTATTGGAAAAACATAAAAATGGCAAATAAAGACAAGAAAAGGATCGAGGAAATCAGAAATATTCGGATTTGGACCAAGGGACGGATCTGTTGCCACTTTTCGCCTGGCTACAGGCCACGATCTCCTCTCCAACAATCCGTGTATGCACCGTATAAAAATACTGCCAAGTCCTCTTTGACGACTGTGTGACATCCAAGAAGAAATGGGCGTGAACCATTTGAGCGACTGCCCCAGCGCATGAACGATTCATAGACCTAACTTTAGTTTCAGTGTGGTTACTCGTGTTCCTCTTTACTTTTGCTCTTCGTTGTAGTTTTAATGTTTGTTATTCTGGTACTTACGGATCATCCCGGGGGTCATTCCCGCCAAACTATTTTTTCGGCAAACGTGCTGGCAAGCTGTTCCCAATCGTATTTCATTCTGTAGTTAAAAATCGACAAAAAAAAAATTGCAGAAATATCGGGGAAAGTGTGGATTTTCAGATTTCAAAGTAGCGAAAGTTGTTATATACATATATATATATATATACATAATTATGAAATATTTCAAGACGACCGAACTAAATCTGCGGTTTTATTACTTTTAGACAATTAACATTTAATTTTTTTTTATATATTAAAGGCGGATTTTTTTTTATGTTGCAGTGGTTGGGCAGGAATCGGGACAGAGTCAGGGACCAGTGTTAGTGTATACTAGGATAGTTCCAAAAATCGCCGATAGGTATACTTATGGCGCTGTGCAAAGTATCAGAAAAGAAAGAAAAAATTACAACACGTACAAAATGTCAGTGGAATGTTAAGCTTTATTCATTACATTCACTTTCAAATGAACCGCAAGGGTTGGTGTATATGTGTATCGAACACTTACGTGTGTTGTGTCGTGTTATGGCAAAGCTACGGCAGGGCTATATGCCAAACACAGGAGTGCATTGGTCGGAACACTTTGCAACGTGTGTTCACGTTACATCTGGAGTAAACCGACCGAAACTCCTGACCGTTAGAACGCTGGATCTGCGCACTTCATCCGTCTAACCATTTTCAGTGTCTTATCCCCTCAACCATGGTGGGGATATGACCGTCGTTCTCAGAGACCGCTGCACCGTACATTCTCTGCGCAACATTCACTGTACGGCCTTGCGGAGCGTTGGGAATTTTACGCGCTGTCCGGATTATACTTCGTGATGCCACCATTAAAAGGGATCCATATCCTACTATGTTAGGCTGATCATTGACTATCTGATTCAGTACGATAGATAATGATGATGACAAAATATTGAATTAAATTATGATTTTAGAAAACAAAGAGGTCACAGGATTAAGCAACATTACGTGTCTCTCTATCTGTTTTAACTCACAAATAAACTTGTAACAGTCCAACAGCACGTGTGTCGACTTTCCCCATTTTTTCGAAAGACTTAAACACCACCTATTTTTACTCATCACTCCCTGACTACAACATGGGTCAAAATTTTTAATGTAAAACAAAAGGGTTTAAAAATTGTGGTGAGATATCTTCCAAAAAATCGGGACAGTTGGTAGCTATGCAACAGAATTGGGTATTGCCTCCCACACTTAAAAAAGCTTAAAAAAATCCTATTTCAATGTTGGAATAGCTTCCATATCTTTCAGATTGAAGGGTTATAAGAAAAACCATCGAGTATTCTTTTAAACGGTTCACCGCCCCACCAGTGGTTGAGAGGTTCTGCTATCAAAACTGGAACGCGAGGGGTTCCGGGTTCAAACCCCGGACGCCCGTCTGAGTTTTCCGTGGTTTTCTCCGAATCTTCACGTAAATATGGGTTATTATCACATACAAAGTCCCCCCCCAAGGAGGGCATTCCCCCTATATGTCTAGAAACCCAGTGCTGTCAATCAGCCTTAATCCGCAAACATTAACTCTTTAACGCAAGGTGTCCTCGCCGTGGGGACACGAAACACCGATGTTTTGACTGTTGCCAGTCACGAAGAATCCATTTGATTTCTATGAAAAATACTGGAAGGTGACATAGTTATACGAGAATCCTTTATATTTTAGCACATCATTTCCGGTAAAAATGGTCGATTTATTTGTAAAATTGTCGGGATTATTTTTAGCAGAGCACTGGCTTCTGCTGAAAAATAGAAGAATACAATGGAAATACATCGATATAGAAGAACAACTGGATGGACTGCCCAATGATGTAAAAAAGGGCAGCCGTTGCCATCGCTCGATTTAAGTACCAGCAAGATACCGCCTCGCGTGCCACAGATCTAGAGACAATTTTTTGACACAGCCGGCTGCGCGCCAGCTGTGTCTATATTACGACTATCTGTCAACAATAGACATGATCTTCGCAAACAAGGCCTGCTGGCTTAAGAGGCCTCTCTAGTCGGCTTGCGAAGATTCACGTCCCAATGCTTTCTATGAAGAAAAGTTCCTTAACGCCTAATAATTTTTCACGGAAAGTACTTGGTATTTTTGCTTTGGAGTATGCTTGGCAAAGATTGTAAAAACAGTTTTAGTAAGCGATTTTAAATCAGATTTCGAATCCAAAGATGAGTTTTATAGAGCAAGGAAGAAACATATGGCCCCACTCATGAATAATGACGCTTTCCAACAATGGAATAAGGGAGAAAAATAGGGACGATGCAGGGATTACAATACGCATATAATTATATAATTAATATATAGCACTTTAGTGCATATTTAAATATGAAAGTGCCTTAGATTTTTTTTTACTGTTATTATTATAATCACAAAAACGTACTTATGAAGCACATTAATGCTACATCTCAAACTCTTTACCAAAAGATTTCTTGAAAATCCAAAATATGGCACTGCAGGCCCTCTTAGCTATTTTTGGCAAATTTTAAGAAGCCCTTTGGCTAGTTTCATAAATTTTGATCTGGCAACCATGGTGTGTGTGGTTCTGATTAGTGTTGGGTAACTCGCACCAGAAAAATGAAGAGTGAGGGAGGCGCCTCAATCAGTTTTGGAGTGGTTCAAGGAGGGACTTCAAATGAAGAGGTTCAAATGAGGCAACCGTACAAAAACTTCGAATGCGTGAGTAGCGAGGGAATTGAAGAGGTTCAAATGAGGCAACCGTACAAAAACTTCGAATGCGTGAGTAGCGAGGGAATTGAAGAGGTTCAAACGGTGTGTGGTGGCGAGAGAAAGAGGCGATCATACAAAAACTTCTAATGTATGAGGTATGAAGGTATGATGGTTTGTCATGTCCGAATCGTTTCCCGGAAGAGCGGCGGATGGCAGAGGGAGGCATAAATCTTTTCGAGGAGTTTCTTTGTTGGGGAATTAAGGAATTGTTAAACGTTATTGGTGATACATTCTTCAACACATTAAGAGGCCTCTATACTCGGCTTGCGGAGATTCACGTCCCAATGCTTTCCTATGAAGAAAAGTGCCTTAACGCCTAATCATTTTTCTCGGAAAGTATTTGGTATTTTTACATGAAATTTTCTTGTGTAAATCTTGAGAACTGTTCGCAATTATTGTGTGAATCAGATTTGGGTTAATTAAGCTGAAAGAGATTTTATTGCAATCTGAAAAGCAACACAAATTCTAAAACCGTTATTTTCATTTTTGACGATCCGTTATTTCAAAATCCCGCTCTTTAGCAAAATTTTAACTCGCGTAATAGATTGTATAGCCATCTCACTATTTTTACATGCTTTTTTCGTGTTTTTTTAATGACAACTTTTCGTTATTTTCAATTAAATGTAAACGTTATATGCTATGAAATGCATGATTTCAACGCGAATTTCATCCCCCCACTTTGGTAACCATTAGTTGCGGTGATTGATGAGGTGGGCGTATATTGACCAATTGACCCCCTGTGGTGTCCTCACTTCCCACCCCAGTGCCTCCAGAAACATTTTCTTCACATTTCAACTTTCGTTTGTGTGTGTATCTGTAAAATCATCTGGTTCAGTTCCTTTTGCATAGCCTTTTGTAGTAAAAAGTGTTGTTATTTTACTGCTCTCAAGTCTGTCGAATACTTGCTTTGAGCAGTGTGCATTCTCTCGGAGCTCATTGATCCACCTTACAAAATGTCTCTTCGATTCAGAAATCCTTTTTACATTATTGACGCAATTAAACATAATGAAGATAAAAAAGATTTTAAAAAAATTAACAAGAAATGAAATTAAAACCATCTATAGCCTTTTTTTTTTTTGTATGGTATTGTATGGTATTTTTTCTTTCAGCAAATGCAATGTAAATAAGTGTATTTTTATGTACTGTAAATACTGCGCATTATGTGAGTGTCTAATACGGAGTTCTATGAAATGATGCAGTTGATAGTTCAGAGCAGTGGCGTATGCAGACTTCCTTCGAGGGGGGGGGGGGGTTATAGACATAACTTTGTGTTAAAATGCGTAATAGTTAAGTTGAAAATTGACGCCACTGGTTCAGAGGGTCATATTTTACTTTTAGAAAACTCATTTTTTAATCCAATTCATTTATTGTATGTTATACATTACAAACAGCTGATGTGAAACCAGCACCCCTTGATTTATCTTATTTGTTTACAACTTATTGGTAGTATAGTTATCTTCGGAATTTAAACCAGAATAGCGGCTTTTTTTTTCCTAAGGTTTTGTTTGATATTTTTTTTCTCAGCACATGCAATGTAAATATTTTTATGTACTGTAAATACTGTGTTTTGTGTCTACGGAGTTCTATGAAATGATGTAGTTGTTAGTCCACAGGGTCGTATTTTACTTTTGGAAAACACAATTTTTTAATCCAGTTCAAAAATTAAGAGGATGCTAGTTGAGGATAAGACGTTAAAGTGGTGATCATAAATCCTTCCTTACGAGTTCTACAAAATAAACACATTACAAATAATTCGTAAAATTGGGTATTAAAATTTCTTACATTTTTTACAGGGTTTCTACGGATTTCACAGCTTTTGTTTCCCTGACGTCTATCATGCTCTTCCCTGACTTTTTAAATAGTGTGCTTTCCTTAATTTTGCGTTTCTATTTTTAATTTTACATCCTTTAATTAATAACTTTTTATATATTTTGCCCCTTTTTTTACAAATAATAATAATAATAAAATCAATATACACAAAAATATTATTTGACATCACTGGATTCTAACAAAAACCATGTTTGATAACAATTTAGGATCAAGTTAAGCATATTTCAACTGAAGAAGATATGTTCATAAAGGACACATTTTAAAATTATTTATAAGGTTAAATAAGAAAATGAAAATAAAACAGTTTCTACAATTAGGTTCGAACAAGAAGTATTTTCTTGATTTTGCCGCATATTCTTGCATTTCCCTGACCTTTCTTCAATTTCTTCAAATTTCCCTGACTTTTTTCCAAAATCCCTGACTTTCTCTGATATTCCCTGACTTTCCAGGTCTGTAGAAACCCCGTTTTATTACCGCATTTATTTTCATTACATCCAAACATAGAATTATGTGAGGGTTGGCATTACTCTTGCATAACGAATACTCAATGTCTGCCTGTATACTTGACATAGCTAACGCAAAATTCCTACAAGATGTTCCTCGGTCAAAAGAAACCTAGATCTCGTTTTCACGGTTTTCATCCTTGAAAATAGCTGCTCACAGCAATATGAGACACAGTAAAAGAGACAGATGTAAATAGGCTCGAGTAGTCGTTTACAAAATTTCTATCAGATAAAGGTTTGTCTCCCCCTTCGCAATTTCTTCAACAATCAAAAACTGATCTTAATAGCATTCTCAGAATTTAAGTTTATTCTCCACAGCATTTCTTGGAACTATTTGCTTTTCCACTTGAAATACTACTAAAAAGGATTGCTAGACTGTTTCTGCGATTTTCAAAAAGAAGTAAGTGGGCAGGATTCAAACAATCGGCGGGCCATATGTTAGACAACCCTGCTATACACCAATTAAATATAGAGAACAGAAAAAAAAAATCTGGAGTGACTCCACTCGACTTTCCGAACACTTATGATTAAGATCATTACCAATCATTTAAATAAATTTTAATCGATGAATAATTCAAACATATACGTATACCAAATTGAAACTCAATCGAATGCACCATTTAAACGCTAGCGCACTTTCAAGACTTTCTCCCCGTAGGCCATAATGTAAAAGAAATATTTGTCCTAGCCCCGCAGAAAAGCTATAAGTCCTATAAACATCAAAATCAATAACGGTCTTACGATGGTGGTTTATAACAAATATTTCCAATTAGAGCACAATCGAATGTACCGTTTAAACGCTAGCGCACTTTCAAGAATTTCCCCCCATAGGCCATAATGTAAAAGAAATCTTTAGCCCTGTAGAAAAACTATAAGTCCTATATACACCAAAATCAATACCGGTCTTGTGACCAGAACCTGATTATGACCAGCGGGGGCCCCGGGCATTGATGATTTTGGGGGCCCCATTCTATGAAATTTGTTTTATTTTTCATAAAATTTTGATATATTTCAGAACAATATTTGAAATTGGGGGCCTTCTCGAGCCGGGGGCCCTGGGCAAAGACCCGATCTGCCCATGTGATAATAAGGCTCTGCTTGTGACGGTGGCTTATAACACATATACCCAATTTGAGCTCAATCGAATGCTCCGTTTAGGAGCTATCGTGTTCACACACACACACACACATCTCGTAAAAAACAGCATAACTGAATTCAGAAGACCTCAAAACGTGTCAATACACCAAAATCTCGAAGCCAATTTTTTTCATGATTACAATACTTTCCTTACATGGTACATGTTCGGAAAATAAAAATCCCGAAGTGCAATAGCATTAAAAATAAATATTTGCTGTGAATTAGTTGTCTATATAATTTTATATTTTATTTCAGAAAGAAATTTTTAACTGTCAGTTTTGCAACCTGTATAATAATTTTTGTGCGCAATTCCCTTTCATTGGTTTGTGATAAATAGTTCTTTTGCATAGTACAACTTGTTTATTTGACTTTAAAAGGTTTTTTTTTTTTTTTTTTTTTTTTTTTCTAAGCACATTCGATTTGAAAACTGAGTTTGGCATTTAGAAAATAATGATGGAAATTAATATAGGGAAAATATAAAATGTACAGAGGCACAATTTACTACTTGTCTCTTTAGACGAAGTAAATATCGAGAACAGGGGGGAAAAAAAGACTGATGAAAGCTCAACAGTATTAAAAATAAGTCATACTGTGAATTAGTTGTCCCTATATTTCGAGTGTTAATTTTGTAATCAGTATAGTAATTTTTGGGCGCAATTTCTTTTCATTATCTTAATTTGTGATAAAATTATGTATAATTTGCAGTGTTTATCAGATTTTTAAAATTAATAATTAATTCTTTTTTAAAGTATTTGATTTGAAAATTGAGTTTGGACGTCACCATGGCACAGTGGTTATGCCACTGGAAATGGTTGACTGGCGAAGTATGAAGGTCTCGAGTTCGGGTCCCATCGCGCGCCCGTCGACCTAACCGTTCGGAGTTTTCCGTGGTTTTCTCCGAAACTTAGCGTAAATACGGGTTAGGACCCCTTAGAAAGACCCCCACGGAGGGCACCCCACCCATCGGCCTAGAGCCCACGCGTAGCTAATCGGCCGTAATCCCACAAACAAACAAAACAAAATTGAGTTTGTTATTTTTCACAATTATAATTTTACTGCCAAAAACGTAATCTAAAATGTGCCTGTACCGTTTATTACTTATCTCTTTAGACCACTGTTTTTATGAAATAGCAACCACAGATAGATCGTTTTGTCAGTGGCGGATTAATACAAGTTTTTCGGGGGGGGGGGGGGTGAACGATTAGTTTGTCTGTGGGGGCGGTTAATTAGAAGATTGACAAATACATCTATTTTATGGAAGTAAAATAGGATATTTTACATTAATTTCTTTTTTCTCGGAGGCGGGGGGCGGTGCGTTTTGTTCGATCAATAATTGTGTTCTTTTTTCTTTTCGTTCTCTCTCTCTTTTCTGTCTCCCCTCCCTCTCTCTCTCTTTTTTTTTTTTTTTTTCGAAGGAGAGAGGATGGAGGTATAATTGATATCATAAACTATCTAATTGTATCTTGTAATGACCTTTATATTATCTTGTTGAATAAAAGAGCTATTAAAAATCTTGTATTTTCACATTTCAATTTCTGAAATAAAAACATGAATGCGTATTAAAAAATGGAAAAAAAACCCGCTCTTTTTTGTCTAACAGAATTGCAGATAATGTGTAATATTTTTATGTTACTTAATTTGACTTCTAATGGAAATTTTATTCAGTATTTTAATATATGCACACACAAATCATAATATTGTTACTTTGAATATTTTATTATTATTATTGTTGTTTTCATGAATAAATATAATTTGAAAGAATACTATGCTATATAATATACATTATATTTTGATACTACAGTATATATTAAACATCCCTCCATAAATATACATTTTTACGGAGTCGTGTTTGCGTATATTCAGTATTTTAAAATCATTTCAAACAAAGTGATATTTAGAACATTTAAACTACTAATTTTTATAGTAAAAAGAAAAAATCCCATACAGTCCAAGTTCTCAAACGGAAGTGATAATGAATAGCTTATTTCCAAACAACTAGGAGGAACAGGGGTTGTTGTGTGTGCCCCCTCACTCCTGGGGGTCTTCTGTAAGATGAAGACTAGAGGTGTGGTCAAGAGAGTAATAAAACTGTCACAGATTGCTTTCCCCTCTTTCCCAATTTCCAGAGCATCTCAGAGGAAGCCACCGTTTGTGATTTTTTCCGTGAGTAGAGAGGCCTCTTAATAGCCATGGCATCAGGATGACTTTTCGGGATGGGTATTGATGAGTGAAAATAAATATAATCAGAATGTACTGCATCACGCATTAAATACTAGAAAAATATAATGAATGTTGAGTAAAAAACTATCTGTGAGTAATAGCTAGACGCGGAAATATAAATAGTTGTGAGGGGGAAGAAATGACGTGTGTGCAGGCCCATAGCTTGACTCGTATATATAATATTTAATAAAAAGAGTGAATGAAAGAGAGAGAGGCTAAAAATTGCGTATTAAATGTTAGAAAAATTTAATGAACGCTGTGTAAAAAAATATCTTTAATAGTTGAACGCGGAAATGTAGACGTTTGTAAGGGGGGAAAATTATGCTTGTGCAGGCCCATAGCTAAACTGTTTTTATTTAAAAAAAAAAATAGGCTAAAAATTTAAATACAGCTGTATACATGTACACAAAGGAAACAAAATGCAAAATTGCAAGAATATTATTGACAAAAAAGATCAATAATGCCAAATGTATCGATCATGCAACACTTTCCAACAGAACATTTTTGTACTTAAATCTGACGAGATTTTACTTAGTGGCTAAGGCAAAGCTGCAAGAGGGCTATCGGCCAAGGGAGATGACTTAGGTGGTAGACTTCTTTAAGAGTTTCTAAAGCGCAATCACGCTACATCTAGATAAAATCGCCTGAAAATCCACGCCATTAGATCGACATCCGCGCGGTAGGCCAGACAGTGGTGGCACAAGTCTGACGGTGGGTCACCAACACTGACGCACTGAGTTGCGTAGTCAAGGGGAGGGATAGGGGGTCAAAACCCTCCATGGGGAATTTTTTGCCATAAAAAATGTATATTCTTCACTCCCTCATCTCACATACGTATACGTATATTGTGACGTCAGTAGATGTGCTTTGAGAGTTCTGCTGCAATCCCTTTCGGCCTCGGCAGCCGCCACAGCCACCGCAGCACGCAGCCAGCAGCTCGCCGCAGCTGCCAGTCTCGCCGCAACCCCAGGCAGTTGATTTCGCAATCGTTAGAGGGGAGATTTTTTTCCCCCCACAAGTGATAGATAAGGGGACTTAGAAAAAATTGCGCGGTGTTGGGTAGATAAGATAGTAAAGGTGATAACCATTCTTTTATCTTTAGATTTTTTCAGATAACTAGAAAGAGTTAAATTTTGGTGTATGTTAAAGATAAATGAGTTTTAGATTTTCTTTTTAAATCCTTCAGGTAAAATTCTGTTTAATAATGAAACCTTGAAAAATATTTTAGCGAAAACGAAATTTACTGTATGGATTTGCCCCTAAAAGTTAACTTCACGGCACGCCCATTGATTTAACAGATATGCTAAAGATATATGCTTCTTATAAGTGTAAAAATATTAAGTCTCACCCACCAACCGGTCCTATCATGCAAATCTTTTACAGAATTGGGGAAATAATTATGTTTAATGTTAGGATTAGGAGATTTTGCGAATTTTTTAGCGATAAAATGGTATTGGCTATATCTTTTAAGCGAGTATTAGCATTGATAAATTTTAAATCCTATAGTATTGAGGATAAAAATTAAAATTAGGTTTTATTTAGTTGAATTATATGTTTTATGTAAACCTTTTACAGAATAGTGGAAATAATTGCGGTTAATGTTAGGATAAGGAGACTTTGCGATTTTGTTAGTGATACTATGGTATTGGATATATCATTAAATTTTTAAGCTATTGATAAATTTTAAAAATCCTGCAGTATTGGAAATAAAATGTGGTTTTCTACTAACAGATTGGAAATCGCGGTTATGTGGTTATGCGTTTAGAACATTAGGATAATATAAGTTTCATGCGCGTAAACACAATTGCAGTTTTAGATCTAACTACCAGGCTGTAAAAGAAATAAAGTTATCGGAAAATAAGATGGTCTTACTTACTTGAAAGCACATCTTGCTGAATTTTCTACTGCGTTTCTTGAATAACGCTAACAGATCAGGAAAACAGATTAAAAATTTAAAATATTTTACTTCTGATTCTCAAATGAGCTGACTGTTTCATATACTTCTTTTCACATCATCCAGATTAAATTAGGTTTTTACTAACATAAGATAAAAATAGGCATACTGTTGTTAAACTAAATACATAATACCAATAAAATAACACCTCTTGAAATATTTAACGGTTTAGATGTAAGTTTTTCTTATAACAAAGGATACATTTTAGGGATTTTAAACTTTTACCTACATAACAATTCTATGATATTACAGTTAAAAAGTAATAATAAATTAGAAAGTAATAATCTAACAAAACAATAATAGGAATGTTTATATTTAGGTACCAAAGTAGCATTTACCCAGATACGTATGCGTTTTGCGGTATAAGACCACACTTTAAGTATAATAGAGCAGTATGTTTCCCAAAATGAAATTTATATCCACAAAAAGTACATTATGTGAACCTTAATGTTTCAAATAACATATAGTGAAATCCAGTCTTAACAAATATTGGATTCTATTAATAGACCACATTTTACACGAAAATAGAATATCTAAGTAAAATAAAAATTGGTTTTACATGAAAAAGTTAACAAGCATTATGAAAACTTGGGTGTGTGCATGTGTGTGTGCATGTGTGTGTGTGTGTGTGTGCATGTATGTATGCATGCATGTATGTATTCTAAAGCGATACATTTCTTAAACTAGATCACACATAACGGTAAAATGTTAAAACAAGAAATTCATTCTTGTGAAGTATGAAAGTTCCTAATTTTAGAAAAACAAGTTACATAAAACGTTTACTTATCATGTAGAACGACAGTTCTACTAGTGACGCAGCCAGCCCCAACCAACCAACCGTAAAATTTCGCGGCACTTATATATACAGCTACCTTTTCTATTTTCAAAAGTGTCTCATCTGGATCTCGGAATCCGCTCTAACGAATTTTTTACAATTAATATATGATTTTAATCGGTGCCAAATTCGATGAGTGACGTCGCCGGTTAAGCTAGGAAAACTCGTTTTTTTTATTTAATCCAGTTCAAAGAGGAAACTATTTAACCCGCGTAAGGAAATACGGAAAATGATCTCGTTTTAAAGGCGGTAAACAAGGCAGGGAGTAGGAATACAGTGCTGTAGATCCGTGACAAGATTTGTACAAGTTACCTTATATCGTAAACCAGCTTGGTCCTAGACAGCTGGTACCTTTCGCTCCCTCTTCCTGAGCAACTGACTTGAGTTCTGTCCTCGACGTCGCACTTTTGCGAGATGAGCTTTGTGTTATGTCGTTTTTCTTTTACTTCATTTTAAAAAATAACAGATTATTATATACTTTACTTATTTTTTCTGTAATTTATTTTGTTATAATTAATAATTAAAAATAGTTAAGACTTTGAATTAAAAAAATAATTAATTTAAGTATTTTTTGGTAAAACTCCTTCCTAACTTTTTCTTTAAGTATTTCGTTTCCCTAGCATTTTGATAGCTATTTCTAATTAAATTAAGTCTTTATTTTTCTAATATTATTAATTCTATTTGGAAAATTCAATATGTAATTAATTTTTCAATGAATTATTTTTTCTCTTCAGAAAGCTCACATAATTAATTAATAATAATTATTTAGTATTCAAAGGAAAATAAATAGTAGTTTTACATACTAACTAGTTTTAATAATAATTCTTTTACTCTTCATGTATATATAAAATTTATTGAAATTATTGAATTATAATTTTAAAACCAATATTTTTTCCAAATCTTAGGTTTTTCTCACTTTTATTTTGTATTCCTTTAAATACCAGATTTAAAATTTTGTTCAATACTTTTCAGATAGAAATTTTATTAATTAATCTAAATTTATACATGAACTATATTTTGTATTAGACATTTGAAGGCCGGAGATGGCATCTAAAACAAGATGTTGTGCCCACCCGAGCCGAGTTGATAAGATACCGAAGATGGTAGATAACTGAAGTATAAATGTCCAGGGTTCTGGTCTACCGGATGGCTGATAATCTAAAAATTCGGAGTTTTGGACGTTTTTCTCACGATGTAACGTAAATACGCTTCAGAAGCACTGAGAAAGTCAACCGCGCAAGACCCTTATTCTTAAACTGGTAGTTCATCTAAACGTTCTCGAAAAAAAATGAAATTATCAACTGATAAAAAAAACAAACAAACATAGTATGTAGTTTTCTAAAAAGAGACATAAAACCAATTATAAACAATAATTTTTTGAGTAATTTTCTATTTTATTAATGATTATAGTCATTAATAAAAACTTAGTATATCATAATATAGTAAAAAATTTAACTTAGAGATAGATAGCTTTAAACTGAAAGCAAACATTGCATTAATAGATTACATTGCATTAAAATAATAGAACGAGTAACTCGATTATCATTAATTAAGAACGAGATTATTAAATTAATAATTTTAACGAAATTTAACGTACGGTGATCGTTAAACTGAATGCAAATTAATGAATCACAATGCATTAAAACAATAGAACGAATAGTTATATATTGTTGTTGTTATTCTAGAATTACGGCCGATTATAGCTACACAAAGGCTCTAAGCCGAGACGTGGGGTGCCCTCCGTGGGGGTCTTTCTAAGGGGTCCTAACCCGTATTTACGCTGTTATGGAGGAAACCACGGAAACTCCGAACGATTAGGTCGGCGGACGCAACCTGGTTTCGAACCAGGCACCTTCCGTCTTCCAGTTCAGAGCGCTATGCGCTCGGACACTGATGGGGCCCAATAGTTATATAATTATAGTAAAAAAGTTAACTTACGTTTAGCTTTAAACTGAATGTAAACTTATGAAATAAAATCAAAGGTGGTGGCAGGGATACTAATCTGTACTCAACCCAAATTATAAATAGAAAATTACTCAAAAAATTATTGATTATAATCAGTATTATGTCTTATATTATAAAATTCTAACAGAAATATGACAAATTTCTGTTACATGTTACAAAAGAACTTGCTGTGATTTTTTTAATCAAATACTCTGATACTGCATGAAAACAGGTTTGTATATTTATTTACATAACTTAGTGTCAAGCAAACTTCCGAAATTCGCCCTTGAAACTAATTTATTATCTTCTGACCATACCCTTAAAAAGTAATGATATCCCCATGCAAAAACCCTCAACTGGTTAAAAATTTCTGACGCAGCATTTTACTTTATATATCTATGAATTTTAAATACGGGTCTTAAAAGTAATGATATCAAATTTTGAGTGACGCCCTGCTGAGAATTTTAAAGATTTGTTTTTAAATTCCATTACAGTTACTTTCGTTTTATTTTCTAAAGAAGATGTACGCATTTAAGCAATGCTTTTAATAATGAAATACACTGTCAAATATATC
>JAWZYV010004149.1:0-12804 GCA_038373885.1 Cheiracanthium punctorium
TAAGTGATACAACGCCCCCATTTGCCCACCCTAATCCCCCCGGGGGGGGGGAGCTTTGGACGAATTTTAAAGAATTAAAAATTATAATAGGCATGCCTTAAAAAAATGAGGAAGGTCTAAGTTAGTATAGAATAAGTACACAAACTTTCAGGCTAACGAAAGTCTACCGTAGATGACCACCAACCTGACTTGATGCGGGGAATCCTTCCCTCCGCCCCCCGTTTAGGATGTTGCTTCATCACCTTCTACTTGATACCCCAGAACTCACACCAGCGGGATGGCAAGTGAACAGCATCTGACTTTTATCATTCCTGCTAAAATCTCATGGGGTGTTGGTCATTGAGAGGAAGTTAGGGTCATTGTTTCCGATATTGTTTTAAAATCGAATGCCATTGTTCGGGGTTCACTTCCTTTTGAATCTTCCAAAGTAATTGATGAATGTCCTGTCTTGTGGAAGGAGTGAAAAATGATTTTCCGTTTAAAATATAACGGACGTGCATACAGAGCATAATTGAAATCACATGGTCGATTAGAGTACACTCGACTTACGTTATAGCAAAAGGCGTATGCTGTTAACCAATTTAGAATTTTGTTTATTGTGTTTAGTATAATCATATATTGTAAAAAGGAGAAGTAAATCTCTACATTGAAAAGCATTGTATATAAACGGACTATTATTACATTGAAATTGAGTTTAATTACATAAAGTAAGACTAAGTGAAAATAAATGAGAATTACATACATCAATGTGTGCATAGTTTAAAGGAAGAGGCTGGTTATTTTGGTTGTATTTGGACATTAGAATGGGAAGAGGAAGTTTTTTTCTCCTTAAAATACAAATAAATAAATAAATAAATAAATATGAAACTCTTTTTAATAAGTATTGAAAAAAGAAGTTTTTGTGGTTTTCATTAGAGTTCAGTTTCGGACTAAGTTGGGGGGGGTCACCTCTGAGCCCCATCAGTAGGTGGGTCCCCCAAATAGATTTAAAATTTTAAATTAAAGTTTCATATTTTTTTAGAATTGCAGCTATTTCAAGCGATAATGATCAATAAAAATTTGGATTAAAAATTATGTTTAATATGCAAAGCCCGACTAAGTCAACATGAGAACATTTGACAGACATTTTTCAAGGAGCCTCTTTCATACCAATATATTTTTGTGTTAAGTTGCAAAACTCACAAAATATCCTGCCAGCTAACACAATTCTATGGTTATTCTACAAGAATGGTTTTTAAAAAAATATATATGTAATTTTAACTATGCACTAAACAAGTATAATTTCAATGATTTTCCATATAAGGAAATAAGAAGTAAAAAAACTGAGTTTTGAAAGCTTTGTGGAAGATTCTCCTTTTTCCTCCCAAATGAGAAGAAAGATTTTTATCCCAAAATGAAAAGTCCTGAAACACACAAACATTTTTCTGCAGGAATCTTTTGTAGTGGACAAGGTGACATTTTATCCAGAGGCAATCAGACTTCTATGATCGAGAGTAAGTTTGAGAATGTATGTGCATTCTTTAGCACATTCACCAAGAAGTTATGAAAGTGAAAGGTTCTTTTGATTGTTTTTCAGAAGCAGAGTTACAAAAAGAAAGAAAAAAGAAAAGGCAAATAAAAACCTGGATGTCGGTTGCTGGGTACGTGTGAAAAGAAGGTAAATTGTAAAACTCACAAAATATCCTGTCAGCTACACAATTCTATGGTTATTCTACAAGAATGTTTTTTTTTTAATAAATATGTAATTTTAACTATGCACTGTATAATAATAAATAAATATAAACAGGTATCGTTTCAATGATATTGCATATCAGGAAATAAGAAGTAAAAAATTTGTGTTGTGAAAGCTTTGTGGAAGATTTTCCTTTTTCCCCCCCAAATGAAAAGAAAGATTTTAATCCCAAAATGAAAAGTCCTGAAACACACAAACATTTTTCTACAGGAATCTTTTGTAGTGGACAAGGTGACATTTTCTCCAGAGGCAATCAGACTTCTATGATCGAGAGTAAGTTTGAGAATGTATGTATACTTTGTGAATGTTGCATTCTTTAGCACATTTACCAAGAAGTTATGAAATTGAAAGGTTCTTTTGATTGTCATTCAGAAGCAGAGTTCCTAAAATGAAAATGCAAATAAAAGCCGTAGAAGTCGGTTGATTGGGTACGTGTGAAAAGAAGGTAAATTGTAAAACTCACAAAATATCCTGTAAGCTTACACGATTTTATGGTTATTCGACAAGAATTTTTTTTTTTTTTACCAAATGGATTTCATTATTTATTTACATTCATCGATTCTGAAATTCACTTCAAATGCTACGGACCAATATGACTCATACGAGAAACTATTCGTAAATATAAAAATATTTACAACATAGGAACGTATTACAATTATATTACAACAAATGATATTAATTTTCAAAAGATGCTGTCAGAATTACATTTATCAGTACTGACATCTAGAAACTGGAGAGAATACATGAAAATGGTTGCTTTTCAAAGGGTTGGTAAGCAACGCAAGCAGATATTCCCTCGTTTTTCATACGCGTAATTTTTCCTCAACACCAGAAAAACATTTCGGAGGAGCTCCAAACGGTAAAAATGGCAGAATTTTTCACAAAAAGACTTCATCATTATCATTTTAGCAATAAAAATCAAAATTTCAGGGGCCCCTTAAATATGTCCTGGCTCAACACAATCTTTTCTCTATATCATACTAACTGTAGTACTCAAAGGAAACAACGCGAATGTTTGATTATGAGTTTCCAGTAACCAAGTACACTTATTTCATTCGACGTACATAAAAAAAAAAAAAAAAAAGAAAAAAAAAAAAAAAAAGGAAGAAGTTTGATGGCTCCTGCTTCTCGTAAACATCAAATCTCTTCCGCTTTTTATTACACAGAACAGAAACAGAGCACTTGAGCCTCTGGGCATCCGTTTCATATCTGTCCCTAGTCCCTGCTCTCAACAGGTACTAGCACAGCTACAGTAATTGACCTGTAATATGTGTATATTGACTTAAACGAGCTACCTTCCTACGGCCAGTACTTTTCCCGATTTGAAAACAAAGTGTGACACTTCTTTTTCACTTTAACTGCACTATTAAACTAGCCGTAACAGCTCGAAACAAAACAATGCAGTTATGAGGCAATTACTCATAGAACGTCAGGACACAATGTCAGTGACAACCTCCCCAAGGCGGTCCCCGACCAAGAACCCCCTCGTTCTATACAAGCATTGTGTCCAATCGGGCCCATGATCAGCCCAGGGCTGGTTCACCGACTAGCTCCGCCCTTCAAGAGGGACCTCAACTTTACCCCCATTAGTTATCTGAATCAGCTATTTCCAGTGGCATTCTTGTCCCCCCCCCTTTCCCTTTCCCTCACTTTCACAAGACTTTCCAGTTGTTAAAGAAGTCATTCATATACTAGTTCTCAACAATTTTGCACGGAGTTCAGCCGCATCTTTCACGGATTAGCAATCGTCCAGGCTTTCCACGCAGGCTAATTTGGACGCAGATTACGTAATTCGACCAATTAAAGGATTAACATTATGGCGCTGCCTAGTACTTTGAGTATGGGGCCTTTTATTTCCGGTTACCCTTTCCAAGGTAAGACACATTTCACTTTATTTTATTTATTTATTTTGTTTGTTTAAATTCTTATAGAGTTGTTTTGGGGGGAACATGTGCTTGTCTCTATATTAAGTGCGGAACCCGAAGTTAGATTATTTGTTTCTTATTTACTGATGACAGATTGCATATTTATTTTCGCACAAATGAAATTTGTAGAATAAAAAAAGAACATAAATTTAATTGATTGAAGTAAAATTTACACATTCTTAAAACTTTTTTTGACACTTGGATGTGTTTTTAAACCAGTCGCGCATTTGACAGTTTGTTGCTTTGTTTATTTGCGGTTAGAAACATAAACAATGAACAAACTTTTTAGCTATGCAAATGTTTTAAAATTTTAGGATGCCTCTACTACCACTGCTTTAATAATTATAAACAACTGGCAATGATTGATGTGTGTGTTAATTTGTATTCGAAAAAATCAGCGATGTTGTAAGCTTCTTTAAAGCTCTATAAACTGCATTATAAATTTTAATGTTTAGTTCGTCTTTGAAAACCTAAAAAACTGTTGTATCAAGTATGCAGTTTAATTTGTCAAGATTATAAAATGGGAATATTGCATTCAACTTCTTAGAGATACAACAAATATTGATTTGGTCAAATATTAAATGTTAAATTTGAAACAAAAATGTTATATTAAGATACTACAGTGGAACCTCTGAAAGTTGAGTCTTGAGGTTCCCATAAAAAGTGTCCAATTTATGGAGGTGTATGCAAAACTATTCCGTTCCTTAGAAAACTGTCCAACTGAGAAAGTTGTCTAACTTACTTAGTATTTTTCCAAACAATATTTGGCCTTTTAGTATAATATTTTAGACAATATTTAAGACCGAAACCCAATATTCGGAACTGATAAAACTGTAACTAATAATAATAATATAGTAATCTGATTATGAACTATTTTTTAATTAAAAAAAAGTATTACAGTGAAAACTCCCGACTTAGAAACCTTCCTAAGTTGGACAGTTTTCCGAGGAACGAAAGTCATTTAGTAACATTTACATACACCAGCTTAAATTGGGCACATTTTGTTGGAACCGTAAGTGTCCAAAATTTCGGAGGTTCCACTGTAATACAGTGAAACCTCCGAAAATTGGCACTTGCGGTTCCTTCAAAATGTGTCCAATTTATAGAGGAATATTTCAATGTAATGCGCACATTCCGTTCTCCAGAAAATTTTCCAGTTTGGGAAGTTTCACTGTAGTAGGTAACTAATTGAAATTATTCTGCGTCTTTTTGCTATCCTTATTATTAAAATCATTATAGTTATGTATATTTTGTGATAACCGTTTTTGATATCAATCAGCAAGACATGATTTTAACAAATCCATGCACTACTTTAAAACCTCCCACGAGGACGAATCGTCCCAGAAAGAAACCTTCGTAAGTTGAACAATTTTGGAGGAAATCTCAAGCGCTCAATTTTTCGAAGTTATATTTGCAGCAGAATTTAGTACCCCATTATTATTTCTATATAAATTATTCTGTAATAAAAGTACAGTAAAGCACCGTTTATACGTTTCTCATTTATACGATTTTCACATTTATACGTCGTTTTCGTGAAGTCCCGATTCATTCCTATTTATTTTAATGCAAAAGGTATTCGTTTATACGACACACACTATCGGTTATACGTCCAGTTAAACTGTCTTTCATTTCGAAAATTTTGTCTCTGCCTTTATTTTCCCATTTAGAGAGAAACTTTTCCCATATAGAAAGTCAAATGAAGGAGTGGAGAAATGCTATGTGCTATACTGAAAAATTTAGAACATATAGAACTTATTTTGCCAGTCATAACAATCGAGTAAAAGACATTTCATGAACTTAATTCAATCGGTGATGCTGTCATTAATAATCAAAGATAATCAGCACATCATGCGACTATGAATGATTTATATCAAATTCATTGTTTGTATGAACAAAAATCACCTCATGGCATTCCATGCATATTACATTAACACCAAATGTATGCAGTATAAGATATTGTCCAATAAGGTAGGATTTGTTTCACTTTTATGAGAATTTCTTATTTTACTTTTTTAATTTAAAGATTGTTTTCAGGCATAAACTAATATGAAGTAATATACTAGTACCTTAAAAACATACAATTATTATATTTACATAAATTTGCATTAGTTGCTTTGAACCTGTAATAATCAAAGTTTTTTATTAACGTTTCATTTATGCGTCTTTTCATTTATACGTCGTTTTAGATCGCTCCCTTGAAAGACGTATAAACGGTTCTTTACTGTAATACGATTATTCTCATAAAGATTAAACTGTTTAAACAAGATACTGCAATAAATTTATTATTAAATTATTTAACGTATCATTTTGAGAATCTGACAAAAAATACTGACATAATGGTGTACAACTAAGCAATATTGTTTGTTAAGTAAATCGAAAAAGTAGGTACATTGAAGCCTTTCGACTTCGACACCCTGTAAGTTAGACAGTTTTCTGAAGAACGGAACAGACTCATAACATTTACGTGCACCCCCCCATAAGTTGGACACCTCCGAAAATTGGACACTTTTAGTGAGAACCTCAAATGTCCAATTTTCGGAGGTTTCACTGTATTACTACAGTGGAACCTGTGAAAGTTGGAAACATGTGGTTCCCTCAAAAAGTGGCTAGCTGTCAGAGATGCCCAACATACACGATATATTTCAATATTATGGACAGGTTCTCTTCCCTAGAAAAGCGTCCAAGACAGGGAAGTAGCCAAGTTATAGAGGCGTCCAACTTAGAAGGTTTCACTGTATTTGCATTATCTTGAAGTTATTTGTCCAGATATCTAACAATATCCGGTTTGAGCATCTGTTTAATATTCGACCTTATCTGACATTCTGTGAAAGACCTGAATAGTCCTTACATTCCTTGTTAATTAGTCACTTGTGCTATCCTATCACCTACCTTACTTAAAATGCAAATAATTTTGTAAAAATTAAAGCATAGATAATAATAAAGGTAACCTTTATTATTATCTATTAATAATAAAGGTAACCTTTATTATTATCTATTTCGGAAGTTTAATTATTTTTGGTTATCTATTAAATATAGTTTGATAAAAATATTTCTAGCACAAATCGGAATCGCGTCCGTTTTGACAGGGTCTTGAAAATTGTTAATGTTAAAGTAATACAACATCGACAAAAATCAATTGTAATAAAGTTCTTTTTTTTTCTTCTTAGGTTTGAATTAGGTACTCGTATTCTATTGTTGAAAAAAAAAAAAAAATATTTCTGTTTTGGAGCGTTATAATGAAATGCGAATACTAACCCTTTCGGTGCTAATTCTTTTGACATAATTATTTTTCATGAAATCCACAATTGATTACTATTTTGATATTTTGTAATGAATAAAAATTTGTATTTAATTAACTGTTTTACTTTAATTAATATGCACTTAGTTTTTAATTTGAAGAAGCCAGAAAATTTCAAGAGCCTATAGATTATGTTCATTGCTGTTGATACCCTTGATTCATGTTAGCATGTTTAGACAGTTTTAACTGTTACATTATTTATTTAGAATTCATTGAAACATTTCCAAGGGCACAAATGCTTGCAGAGTCTGCTCTTCACATTTTTTTTTTTTTTTTTTTAGAATTGTATTAAACATGAAATTAATTAATGCATCTAAAATCTTCCTACAGGAATATTTACTCTACATTAAGATAAGTTTTCGATGCTATTAAAATGTCAAATATTTCAGTTTTACAAATAATACTCGAAGTTAAAAAAGTTAGGTTACAAATGAGATTAGTTTCAAATGTAATTTTAATTTTTTTTTTTTCTGTCTGAAAGTTTAAAATTTTCTCAGAAAAAATTCAGTTGTGTGGTGTTAAGAAAAGCTACGCAAGGAGCAAGGAGAAAACCGCCCCAAACTTCAGACCGTTAGTGTTTGATCGACAGCTGCGCGGTAGGCCAGATCGTTGGACCTTCACACTTCAGCCATCTGCAAATTTAGAGTCTCATTTACCCAGCCATGGTGTAGGGTTGTAAAAAATTCTGAAAGAAAATTGATTACTATGTACAGTGAAATCTGCGAAAGTTAGACGCTTCCTACTGAAAGTGTCCCACTAAAAGTTGTTCTCACTAAAAGTGTCCAAGTTACATAGGTGTCCAACTTATGAAGGTGTATGTAATGCTATCTATTCCGTTCCCTAGAAAACTGTCCAACTGAGGGAGGTATCCAACTTATGGGGGGTTGTCCAGTCGAGAGGTTTCTAGACTGGGCATACTGCTTAAATTTACAGACGTATAAGAATACTGCTTAAATTTACAGACGTATAAGAATACTGCTTAAAATTTACATACGAAACTAATGATATTAGTTATTTTTATTAAGTAATGATTAAATTTATACTTTTAATTTAATTAACTTTAAAATTATTTTTTAGATGAAAAATTTAAATAAAAATCTTTTCGTAACGAAAGAAAATAAATGTAAATATATTTTCTGAATTAAACTTTTATTTTTGATGGCTTGAACTGGATAATCAGATTTTCTCGTTTATTTTCTGGTAGTCTTCTATCCTTTCACAGTGTTCGAAAGATGATTTTAGTTCAGTGAAACCACCGGAAGTTGGACACTCGCAGTTCCCCCAAAAGTGTCCAACTGTCAGAGATATCGAACTTATAGAGGTATATTTCTGTACTAGACACGTTCCGTTCCCCTATAAAATATTCAGCTTAAGCAGGTATCCCAGTTTTAGAGGTGTCCAACTTGAGAGGTTTCCCTGTAATATTTCGACAAATACTGGCTTTAAAGAATACGCTCAGGGCACGTGTCCCGAATGCTTCATCAGAAATCTGTCCCTGATAACAATATCTGTTTATCACTATGAAATAAAAATATATATATCTGAATATAAATGGAAAATGTATTTAAATTGAAAACTTAAATGCAATTATCAGTTTGTGAAAAAATAAATTTTAATTCTAATATTTCTTGAAAAAACTTTAAAATGGGTTCTAATAATGTCGTTAACTTAAATAATAATCCTCACTTTTCCTTTTATTTTTAATTTGACTCACATAAATACGTATATGTAAAAAAAAAGAAAAAAAAAAACAAGGATTTTGTTTTTCGTTTAAATAAAAATATTTTATGTCTGTAGTTTTGATTGGTTTTCTCCAAATGTAACGTGAATACGCGATAAACCCACCTTTGGAACATATCAAAATTCCATATAAAACCATATGAACCTTTCAAAATACCAAATGAATCCCAGTTATACGGCCCGCGACTTCGCTAACACATCCTAACGTTTGGCCCGCAAGTTTCTAAAGGTTATGTCCATACCTGATCTGGAAAATAGAAAATTATCAGCTGTATACTCTTGCAGAAATTCTTCAGACACCTTATTCTGAATTATATATTATGTTATTGCAATTTTTTGTTAAAATTTTCACAAAGAGATCTTTTGAATTTCATATCTGTATTACCATAAAAAGAAAAACTCCTCTTTAAACAGCATATAACCTAGAAACATTTGAGAAGTACTAATTTTACAAGTGTATTTTTTTCCTTCGTAGAATTCGCCGAATAATAGTCGCACCTAGACTTTCACGATGAAAAATTGTGAAAAAAGTGCAACTATGACGCGAGTAAACGCGGTTACTTAAATTGTTTTTTGTTGTTCAGCAATTTGTAAAGGACTTTATAGTGTTTCTGCAAGTTTTAAAAAAATGTTTTTCCAGTTCATTGGGAAAATACACTGTCATCTTTAGCTGTTTTATATAGAACAAAGAATAAAATTCCAATGATTTTGATGATATTTATATTGTTACTCTTTTAAATCGAAAAAATGTATGAAATACAATATTTTTTTCAACATCAGTTTTTGATCCCAACTGACCTCTACATCGTTAATTAACATTCATTTCATAGTATGGATTTTACTCACAAACAGTGGCGGATCCAGAAATTCTCTTTTGGGAGGGGCTAAATTTTGAAAAAAGCTTATTTCACCCAAACAAAATATACAATAAAGCAAAATTTTAGTCTAAACCCATGTAAAAACTTTTGGGAGGGGCTAAGTGATTAAAAAAGATCACTTTACATATTCAAAGTGCATAATGAAGCAGAAAGTTACTCTTCAGCAATTTGTTTTTTTTTGGGGGGGGGGGCTGAAGCCCCCTAGTCCCTCCCCTAAATCCGCTACTGCTCACAAATCTCTCACACCAAATCCAAATGAAATGTAGTCCCCTGACATGATTTGATACTTACTATTCACATTGTTGGTGGATCCATGGCTATTGGAGATGCTTCTCGAAGGGCAAAAAAGAGGAGGCTAATTTTACACTCCTCCTAGGATTAAGATTTCACGGTAGAAGTTCAAAGCTGGTCCAGCTCCTTATTACCGTAGGAGCATTTGGGGCGCAAACTCGGACACTCAAGTGTCTAACTTTACTGTCAATTCCCACTTTCTAACCATATTTTAATCTTTAATAAAAGACAGTAAACAGTCAGAATGTATCTGCTAGGGTACATATTTAAAAGGACTTTTTAAAACAATCGATTTTTTTTTTTTAAATTTCGGTTTAAAATGTAATTTTTTGTTTTCACTACGTCTGTAAGAAACTAATGAAAGTGACCATATTAACTCTTTTAGCTCGATAATTACATTAAAGTTAAACCTCCGAACTTGAATACTTCCGTAATTTGGGACCACTTTTGTGGATCAACAAAGTGTCCAATTTTCGGAGGGGTTTCTGAACTTGCCTGCAGCATTAACTTTTGTCTGTACATCAAAATGTCGTTATTATGAACTTCTTGCTAACGAACTGTTCAGGATATCGAATAAAATATTTCTGTTTAAAGGAAATTGTACCGTACAAATTAATCACAACGGAATTTTACTTTAACGAATTTATCCGATTTACGAACTCAATCTTCGGTCCCTTGAAATGTGTGTTATATACGAAATTTATCATATAGCAAATATTTTTTTTTTTTTTTTTTTTTTCCAAAACTGTATCAGATTTTTTTTTTTTTTTTTTTTTTTTTTTTTTTTTTTTTTTAAGGTTCTATAAAGCCGTATCTTCCCTGAACTCGAGTTTGCATATTTTTAGATTTATTTACCATATTCTATACTTTTTACTTTTTGTGTGCGTGTGTAAATTTCTGATAGTTAAATACACTAAGTTTTTGTTTTGGGATCACTGGGGTTATAAATACTGCTGAACTCTGTTATAGTGACCTTGATTATAGCTATAACTCTCTTATAACGTTAAAACATTAGCACTTGTCTGTACAACACAAGCGTACTATCCACATACCTCGTTAGAGTATTAAATAATTATTCAACTTTTCATTGATGTTGTACCCAAGTTTAACTTTTATTTCATACATTAACTGTAAGTATTTTATTTAAAAGCCAACATCCCTACGTTTAATTAGCTCCCCCCCCCCCACCCCAAAAATTGAAATAATTTGAAGACAGTTTTTCAAATAAAATATTTTGATTCATTAGGGACAATTTCCAATGTTTAAAGATTTTCGAATCTTACTCTTAAGGCTGTTCTTCGAAAAAAAAAAAAGAACTCTGTTTTTAGTCTTGGTACACAAATTGAAATAAACTAATAGCACCATGGTCTCCAAAAAATTCCAGATGGTTCTTCATAAGCTGTTTTACACACTACGATAAGCAAAAACGCGGTGGCTTTCGTGAAATTTTCAGAAAAAATTCTTAAACATGGATTTGAGCTGCAAGATTTTTCGAAGAGTGACACGCTTTGCGAAAATTTCCGATTTTTAAGAATTTTTTCTAAAAGTATTGAAACTGATACAGATTGGCCTGTCTTCGCAGTAATGTAATACAGCTTGTAAAGAGACAGTTTCAAAATTTTGAAGTGCCTGGCAAAATTAGTTTATTTGTAATTATGTACCAAAATCACATGATTTTTTCGAATAACACCGTTAAGGGTTTGGGGGGGGGGAGCTTTAGTCCCCATAGCCCCCTTCAGGGGTGCGCCTATGGTAGGGATGGACACAAATTTGTAATTTTAATGCGAGACAAGACCGAAATTTTTTACCATTACTATGTGGGGATTCTGTGTGACATGATAAAGCTAGCTTTGCTGCTGTTTCGGGAGACGAGACTTTCTGTAAATCATTGAGAATTTTTTTTAATGAATCAGCCCCTTCCAAAAACTTTACATTGCTTTAGCGTAATTTTGATAGTTTGCTTAAGTAATCATTTTGCTAATTAACCTTTTTTCCTAAAAATTTCTATATCTGCGACATGGTTAGGGGGCTGCCAAATAGAGTTGAACTTGGTTGTAGTGACTTCGTTTTACTGTGATAATTTCGTTATAACGTCCTTCAGTTGTTGCCCGAGTTCAAAAATTCTTCAAAAAAAAAAGAAAAAGCTAAGTGAGTTGAAAAACATCAAAATGCTAAAAGGTGACAGAGGAAAAACAGCTAGCTACTAAGAAGGATTTTTCCTGATAGGCTTCTGCCAAAAAGCGTATAAAGCCTTTCCTTACATTTTAGCTTCTTGACAAGTCTTTTCGCATTATGCAAAAAATGCAACCGTTGGTTTTTGTCATTAATAACGGAATACCTTGAATGACGTTTTTACTGAATTTATATGTATTATCTGGGGCATTTTGGTATTCAACTTTAGGGGTGTCTTTACCTCTTATTGCTCCCCTTACCGTGGTGCGTCTTATGATTGAGTATGTATACCAAGGATTGAACACATAAATAACGAAGGCCGTTTCATAATTCTTTACCTTAAAGTAGCTAATAGCATCAGGGACTTGTAAATTTTCAAAATGTCTCTTTACAATCTGTTACCATATATACACTCTCTTCAGGAGTATCCTAAAACTTTGTCGATGACTTGCGTTCTTTGATGAACTGTGATAAACCATAAACCTATGCCAGTTATGAAATTTCATGAAAAATTCCTCAAAAGTGCCTTCCGGAATTTCCTTAAGTCAGATCGATTTCTAAAGTATCATGCATCCCCTCTCTGAAAGTCTTCTAATTAGCATATAGACTTATCGCTTGTTAGAGTATGTATAATACAGTTTTTGAAAATAGCCTAATTTTTTTTATTTTTTAAGATAATTGATTTTGAAGTAAGGTGATTTTATTATTACAGTGGAACCTCTGAAATTTGGACACTTGCGTTCATACAAAAAATGTCCAATTTACGAG
>JAWZYV010004150.1:0-11745 GCA_038373885.1 Cheiracanthium punctorium
TGATTATAATGTTAATTGCCTCTGCTTGTGCACACTAAAAACAACTACTAAACCCATATTTAACCTGTTTGCTCTTATCATTAGAAAGATGCAATGGAGAAGACTTTCTTTAATCAATGTTGCTTAACAGACTAGTTCTTTAAATGCTCCATAAATGCATTTAAATGCAATTAATGTGTAATTCTAATCAAAAATAGAGAGTAACATTTATGCTACCAATCAAATCAGTAGATATCATGTTAATCCCCAACCAGTTATCCAGAAAATTCAGTTTTCCAGAATGCACCCGGTCCCAACCATTCCGGATAACAGGTTCCATACTGTACTACAAAAATCGCTCTTTTAATGTATACAAACAATAAAAATATACAAGCATGTTTCACATAATGGCCACTACAGCAAACGGATTTACTTTCTCTTACGAAATATCGCAAACATAAATTAATAACTGCTGACAAAAGCACACAGTTGTAGAAGCGATCAAGATAAAACTATTCGCAGCGAAAGCATATTGATTTGATTTGCAGTGCAGCATATTTGTTGCATCGGTAACATTAAAAAACAATTATCAATATAAACAAATTATACATAAATCAATATAAACAAATAATGTAACCAATGTCAGTTAAAGAACGTACAAGATATACTTACGTATTAGATGAATTGAAGATTGTTTCTTCTTTTCCATTTTGATCCGATTTAATAATGAATGGCGGCGTACGATCCACGATGTTGTCGTTTGAAGCATGGCTCACTTGGATAAATACAGGCTGTCCTGACTGACTGAAAATGTAATTAAAGGAGTTCCTAACTCAGAAGTTTGACCTCCAGTTTGGGGCAATGCGCTTTGTGCGCACATTGGTGATTAGTAAGGCGTAGGAATGTAGCGAATGCTACAGTGTGGGGCACAAGAACCCCGTGAAATTCAGTGGTTGGTGCAGTGTGGGCTGATTCTCGATGGTCGACCCAGAGTCCCCTCATCGACAAGCGATGATCTTCCTCTGGGTTGCTCGACTGAGATCAGTCCGTGGTGAGGCTGAGTATGGCTTTTGGGCACTTTCTGTATGTGGGATTCGAGGGATCGAAGTCCGGCAGTTCATAGATTATCTCGCTAGGGAGACGGCTGAGCTGCTCATGGAATCGCCGCGTCGTTCTTTTGACTTGCGTCAGTAATGGCTTGATCCTAAGGTCTTTCCTAATTGCCTTGTTACATATGCGAGTGGGACCATTTCAGATGGTCCGTAAAATTCGCATTTCACCAGCAGTGAGGTTCTTAATGTGGGTGGGGGCTGCGTACGCCCATGCAGGGGCCGCGTAGAGAGCAATTGGCCGTACCAGGGCTTTGTAGAGGAGACTTTTAACATTAAATTTAAGTTTCCTGTTGAAATACAGGCTGTCCGAAAACCAGTTTCTCCTATGAGATTTTGCGTACGAGTAAATTTTCGCTTCTTCGCCGATTTGACGAGAGGCTGGGCAGGCCGGATTAAAGTGCTCTCTGGCGATTTGGCGTGCATCCTTTGGCAAGAGTCGTTTCTCCCGCTGTTACACACTGCACGCTAGGGGTTGCCACCCGCATGAAATTTTATCTCGCAGCTATGACAATGTTTTGACTGGTGTTGATAAGTGATTTTTAAGTGATATTAAACTTTAAAATTGGAACACATTTTAAGAAAGGCTGATCTATGCAAACGAAATAGTTTTTCTGCTCTTTTCGATTTATAAATAGAGCGCACAACGTTGCCTTACGCTGAGGCCTGTGGGGTGATTATGGATGGATGCAATTTATGGGATCTGCATCAGTTATGTTTCATCAATTTTTCATTTCAAATAATTGCATTGCTTCCGCACTTTAGCATTGAAAGACTAAAGTTAGGAAGCAACGCTGCACGCATAAGGGGACTAGTCAATTAAAACATCCTAACTATCCTAATTTAAACATTGTAAAGTAGAGAGCCTGCAGGTCATGACTTGTAAAGTTCATTTGCATGTAAACTAAATCTCTTTTTTCATTTGTGTATTACATGAAGTGTGCTTTTAAAAAAATTACAAGCAAAAAATATTCATTAGAAAAGTGTGTTTAAAATATCGGTTCTCCATCCTCTAAACCTAGCTGTGGGAATTTTCGATTAGAATAGAACGACCTCAGAATCGCTAACATTAAGATACTGTATAGGATAATTTAGGATTTTGTTTGTTTAAAAAGAAACATACAAAATATAGCAATTTTAAAAGCCAAAGTAAGGGGGAAATAAGAACGAATGAATTTTAAAAGAACAGATAATTAAGACAAAAAAATTAAAAAAATTATAATGCAATATATGGGATCTGCATCAATTATATTTCATCAATTCATTTCAAATGATGCTTTATAACTGTCCACTGTTTCTTTTTTATTTCCGTAACATATTACCTTCAAATCTAAAATTGTAATTTTAGACTGCAATTTTAAATGCATTAAAATATATATTTAGAACAATTAATCAACAAAAAAAAAAAAAATATATATATATTGCTGTTTTTCGCGGATCAACTTGCGGTGCGGGCGGCAACCCCTAGCGTGGAGTGTATAACAGCGGGAGAAACGACTCTTGCCAAAGGATGCACGCCAAATCGCCAGAGAGCACTTTAATCCGGCCTGCCCAGCCTCTCGTGCCGATTTGTCGCTTTTACCCCTTTTACCCAACGAATCACTGTTGTCATCTCTGCCGGAGAAAATGTGCCTAAAATCAAAGCTAAAAGTATCCAGGAATGGATAACAATGGCCGCATTCGTAAACGATAAACTTGTTGCACTTGTGCAACCGGGGCCATCGCTAACGCGTATTTAGAAAATGCGGACTGGAAATTGCATGATGGGTAATCTTGGCGAATTTTGTTGTGGCTGTGTCAGAATCGTTTTTTCGCCAATCTCACCGCAGGGTTACACTCGCCACTCGCCTCGGTTTGCATCGCATGCCTTCCTTTCCTCCATAACGCTCTTGCCTTTATTGTGTTGTGATTAAGGATTTAATCTTTGATTAAATTTATTTAAGGTCAAAGAACTTATAAAGCGTATTATAGATACGCTGCCGTAATTTAAATTTGTCATTGACGATGAATCGTCACATGTTACTATTAAATCTGACATGAATTCAGAGGAAGATGCCGATATGTTTCTGGGTGAAGTGATGAAGCACACTAACACTGAAAAGTGTACTTTTCCAAAAAAACATTTGAAGAGGTAATGTTATATTATATATATATAAGTATTGACTGTGAATGTAAAATTTTCGGAAATTATGAAGTGGTGGAATTTATTTTTCTTCTTCCCCTGAAAAAATCGACTTTTTACAAGTATTATTTATCGTTGGAGCTACATTTTCTTTGGAACTCAAGTAATAAACATTTTAAAAATTAAACAAAAAATGTGTAAAAAATTCATGTCTAGAACATCTAGAAAATGTCAATATTCATAATTTAATTGAAAGCAAAAAATTTTATAGTAAATGTTAGATTATTGATTATTTTTGCAGTAAACAAAACAGTAAAGTTGTAATGCAAGTGATTTCTTTAAATATACTTTTTAAAAATTGTTTAGACATGCTTTTTTTCACAGTAAATGCCCCAAACTCATCAAAAAAGTCGCATGTATGTATACTTAGTATAGGAAAAAATAAAGTTAGACAACTTAAGGATCTGTATTCAAGATAAAGGTACCCGAAAAGTATAAATACTTTAAATCCATACTTGTAGTGGTGGAAGGGGAATTTTGAGATTACCATTTGAAAAAAAACTGCACATACATTAGACGCCGCTTAATGTGATCAAATCGGGTCTATCCGATTTCAATAATTATAAGCGATTGATTATAATAAACGAAAAATGTAAACTAACTAAAATGGGTTAAATAGTAATGGTGGATAGACGATTTCAGCAGAAAACATTTACTTTAACATAGTGAACATAGGCCTAAGTTACTAAGAGCAAGGGGGGGGGGGTTCAATAATCCCCCCTCCCAAAAAAATCATGAAAATTCTTTCTGATAGGGGAAACATTTTGTCCCCCTCCTACAATATTGCATGCTAATTTATGCAAATGACTATGAAATTATGTAATGATCTACCTGATATGAGATTTTCATGAACTTCGCCTTGAATCTTTCTTCAAAAATGAACAAATTGACCTAAAATTTGATAACATTAAGCGATGTAGCATTCACATTAATTACTTTTTCGTTTATTTGGAACCAGAGGTTATTGATAACAAAAGCCATGATTACATTAAGCGGCATCTACTGTATATACCAAATGAGAAATTTTTCAAACGATACCGTATATACTGTATTAAATGTTTAACTTTATTTTCACTAATTAATTTTCATACAATTTGTAAAGTATCATTTAATTACAGATTAAATAATGCTTTGGTGTACAGTGAAAATAACTTATCTTACAGTTTATACTTTCCAACTGATAACTGAAAAGTTTGTGAATTTAATGTTGTGGTAAAAGGTAGTTTGTCCTCATTACAGCACTTGTCATGTTCTCTTATTTTTTTCATAGGTCAACTTTACAATTTTTTTTTTTTTTTTTAAGTTCTGAGCTTAACTTGTTCAGTAACACTGGTATACTAAAGATTTAATTTTTTCAAGTGATGCATAAATAAAAATAAGTTTCATTGAAAAATTGAAACATTTTTCTCAATATATTTTATATCTGCTGTCTATTGACGACTAAAAAGGCGACTTTTGTTACTAATCTAAAAATAGGAAAACTCGGGTGATTTTTTTTAAATTTAAAAAATGTCCTTTTAATAGTATTTAAGCTTTTGGCTACTTGTGCCTTACTCCAGGCAAGTAATTTGAAAACCAGATTTCGTTTTATGTCAACTCCCTTTTCTTTTCAAAGTTGCTATGGGTCATTCATCAAACATTCTAATCTATTTTTAAATTGTGCTATAAAAATAAATGTGCTGTATCAGAGACGGCCAGAGGGCCGTGCGGGGCCCCAGGCAAAGCGCAAGAGCGGGGCCTCTTCTCTATCATGTCTTATGAGATAGCAATAAAATAGCCCAGGAGCGGGGCCTCTATAAGTGCAGGGCCTTAGGCGATCGCCTACATTCGCACCCCCCTTGGGCCGGCCCGGCTGTATGCACTCTTATGAAGTGTAATTTATCATTTTACTAGCAACGGTCCGCCCGGCAATGCACGGGTAGTAGAGTATACATGTCTACATTTTTTCCGTTGTGTCCTTCTGTATACCTGTTAGAATTCTACTGGGTGCTCAAATTCTCCATGCTCATTGGACAATCTCCTGTGGTAACCAGCGAAAGTAAATTTCACCCAAATCTGCCACATAGTTGGTGCGCTTCGCAAATATCTTGCCGCTGAGCCTGAGCCATTTTCTTTTACTTTAAATACATGCCACGTGGGTCTTGGTGAAAGTAAGGTACTTTTTTTCGATTTTTTAAAAACTTTTGTGCATTATTGTATAATACCTGTATATGCAGGATCTTGTGTAAATCTTGATGGTAAATAAGATTTTTTATAAAATCTGATTTATGCTATGCTTATTTGTGTTTATTTTAGTTTGTATTATAAGCCTAACGAACCCTAATGCACTACACCTGTTGAGTATGTTCAATTTGTAAGTTTTAGCAATTGTTACTTCTTGAATTTCATTAATATTTTGTTTCCTCCTATTTTTTTGTCATAAAAATACTTCCAAAAATATATTTTTGCTAGCTACGAGTTGCTAATAGTAAGCATTTTATGCAGTAATCGGATGGGTTCTCTACAACTATGTATTTGTAATAAACTCATTTTCTCCTGTTTTTATAGTTTTTGTTTCAAGTACGTATTTATAAAAACTTAGATTTATGCACACGTCACAAATCTCAGGATTTTGGCATAAGTCTCAGACTATTTCGGGCCTCAAGATTTCTCATTTTATTCACGTTCTAATTATTCTTAAATCAAAAATTGCAACTTTCCCGTTTTCTTGTTATGTTCCCAAGATGATTCGATTTTCTTATGTTGATCAGGTTCTACAACATAAGAGCTGTGATTTAAATGAATGTGTCCGATATATTAAAAAAAAAATACAGTGATAAATGTTTATTATGTTATGCCATTTACCTAGTAATTTTAAAGCTATATGGGATTAAAAATTAAATTAAAATTGCTGCAAGATTATGTATTTCAAATTTGAGTTTAATATCATAGATAAACAGGGTGCGAATTGACGGGGGGGGGGGGTGCCAGGGATTGTTCCCGGCTGAAGAATGTAATATCCCTGGCTAGAGAAATATTAATGTATCCCTGCCAGGGATACTATTTATCCCCTGCTGAAGAAATATTAAACTGGTGAGTGAAGATTTTGGGATTCATATTGGGAAGTCAAAATGAAGGTGGTATGTTATCGTTTGTTACTATACTCTAAGGCGACTGCCTTAAAATTTCGTCTCTTTTCTAAGCTAAAAACCCTCAAAGGCGGCTTCCAATACAGGTACATTGTATGTAGCTTGTGTATCTGTGATTCCATAGAACAAACAATCTACGACTTTTGTTTGAATATAAGTCAGTGCCCACACGTGTCGGCGACTGTATTTGTCAAGTAATATCATGTAAGGGAAGCATTTGCACCTTCCCTCCTTCTACTTTTCAAGTGTCCCCCCCCTGGAGAATGTTTACTTTCAAATGTCCCCCCTTGGAGAAAATGTTCAGTTCGCACCCTGTAGATAAATAACATAATTACTTTACATAAATTTTAGATATGCATAGCTCATGTTTCTGTTAATGTTATATTTACTAGTGTTTTTGTTCAAAGGGCTTCTCAGGCTTTATAATATTTGAAATGCTAGTCTGTTGATAGGTTTGTCTAACTTATATTTTACTGTGGTTTACTTTTTGCTAATTTAGATTTGTCATTTTAGATCAGCATAGTATATCAGCCAGCTGGCGTGTATTTTGTGGCTTGATTTCTAAATTCAAAGCATATTATGCATGCTTGCTAGCTAATTTTCTTCAATGTATAAGAGGAATATCTATATGAAAGAATCCCATCAAAGGCACATCAGGTACACAGTTAATTTTTTTTTACCAATTTGAAGTAACTAATTGTAATATTTATTAAATTTATTAAATATAATATGATATCTAAAATGCATCTGTTTCTGATATGCAGGTTATAAACTTTCTTTTGATTTGTACTGCTTTATGTAATTTTTTTTTTTTTTTTTTTTTTTGAAAACTTTAGCATTTTTCTTGTTATAAAGAAATAAAATTAAAGGGTCAAAGCATACCTGCCAACTTGTACGGTTTGGCCGTACAATGTACAGATTTTAGCTTAGTTGTACGGTTATACGGCCGCAAGGCAAAATTGTACGATTTTTTGGCAAAGTTTTGGCTAATGTGATTTTATTTACTATGTTTCAAAATTTAGTGGTTTTGTGGAGTATTTTAAAATTTAAATCACCAGTTGACGTTACGTCGAACGTAAAAACACTAGATCGTTTTATTTCCCATATTTACGCTAACTCCCCTCCCTCTCCTACCTCTTCTGCGTTCTTCCACTGATACGCTGTGTTACTGTTAACCCGAGAGGGAAAATAGGAATTCCCTCCGATCTCCGATGCTGCGAAAGCTATGATTGGCTCAGATTTTTTTTTTTCCCTCCCACCCGCCGCCTTGCTTGTGACGTGTTAGGAGAAGTGAGATGGGAGCGTTCGTAATCGATATGCCGAGTGTCCATGCTTTGTCAAAGTTTGCTGCTGCGCATGCATGGAGGTGGATGCGCATTTGTTTACGTGCGGATAGGGGCAGATGGAATCCTAACAGAAAAACTTAGACTTTTCTACCCACAAGTTTGATGGGGGAAAACACGCGCGCGCGCAGGGAGAAATGCATTAGAAGATGGATTCGTGGGGAAAAGTACTTCGACGTTTTTAAGCAAGGATCGCGCTAATTTATTAATCGTGCGGTCTGCTCTCTTTCTTTTTTTCCCCGTTTTTTTTTTTTTTTTTGGTAGTTGAAATAAAAAATTGCCACAAATGTATTTATTATATATTATGTATGTACACTTAGAAGTTTTTAAGCATCGGTTACATGGCCAATTAATTGTGCAGTTTGTTCTCTCTTTTTTTTCTTGTCTTTTGGTAATTAAAATTAATAATTTTATTTGATTTGAGATTTTTGTTAATTGAGACCCTTAACCAGGAGGCTGTCGTCTCGATTGCTCCGAAGAGAAATTAATAATAGTTACATATGGATTTATTATATATTTATAAATACATATATATGTGTCTGAACGATTGTTACTATAAAGTAATGCATTTATTACTTATATATAGGAAAATATCAGTGGCATGGCTACTGGGTAGAGGGGTTATAACCTCCCATGACGAATTTTTTGTCATACAAAATGCCTTTTCTTCACGTATACACAACATATGTATACAGCTCATTACGATACACTAATTGCAGTAGTCGTAACCACTCCCCCCCCAGAAAAATTTCTGTCTACGCCACTGGAATATATAAATAATTTGTTATTTACTTATACTTAATAATAAGTACAATACTTAATAATGACTTGAGGTCACAATTATTTTAACTAATATTGCAATGGCCACTAACTTTATTAAAAAGGATGTCAATAAATAAAAAGAAATAAATCAGATTACAAAACACTTCCTAAAAAAGTTCATACATTTTTTTTTTCATTTTTAAAATAATGGTTACGCTTTTCAACATACGTCTCTAACGAGTCTCTTAAAGTTAGTGTACCCTTCTCCTCCTGTGTCAATCGTTGCATTTGGGCAATCGGTAAGCAACGAGTATCAGGGTTGAGGAATTCAGAATATTACCATAATCTTAGAGAACTTGACGCCAGAATTATTTAAACTACTGTTGTAATTGCATATATTAAGTCTTTCATGCAGCATCAACATAATTAGGTCTTTGGTACAGCTGAGACCCAACGTGTGCGTTTGGGGTGTCGGGGAGCAACGACGATCAGGGAAGGGGAATCGTAACCATTGACATTTTAGTTCGATAAATAGAACATATACGATAATAATAAGATACAATAGGATAGGTAAATAAGATAAGATAGTTCCAACATCTGAGATGAAGGCATGGGCGCCGGCAGCATAGGGCAAGGGGGGGCAATGCCCCCCTGGATTTTTGTATGCAGTGTTTTCCCTTGCTTTTTTGCTCTTTCCAACAAGGTAACCATGCGTTGAAGTAGTCTTCGCCCCCCCCCCCCTGGGAAATATTCTGCCGGCGCCCATGGATGAAGGTATAATTCGCTCAGTACTTCGGTGTGATTTTACTTTTATTTGGAAGACTATAAGACTTATTTTGAGGTAGAAGGAAATTTACTTTTTACTAGAATTAAAGTTGGTTTATTTTTATTTATTTATTTTTCGTTTTATAAAACTCGAAATTATTGAATTTACTAAGCACAGACTTTCGATGTCCACGGGATCATGTGCAACACTCCCTCTCATTCACCTATCTCCAGCACCCGCTTCATTATAAATAAATTGTTTAATGCAACCAGTCATAAGACAGAAAATATTTGGGCGTATCCTAGCAAGGACGTATTTAGGGGGGAGATTAAGGGGGTCCAGACCCCCTCGAAAATTGGAATTTTGTTACTAAAATGATAATGATATAGTATTTTTGTGTGAAATTCTGCCGTTTATACTGTTTAGACCCCCCCCCCCCCCCGAAATTTTCGGATCCCCCCTCCCCCGAAGTGTTTTTTTTTTTTTGGATACGTGCCTGTATCCTAGGACCAGTATTTTTTATAGGGTGCCTATACTGCTGAATCTTGTTAACGCAAGCAAGGTTAGGCAATCATCTTGTTTACGAAAAAATTCACGAGCAATAAGTAGTTTTTGGAGTTTGTGCAGTAAATGGCGTTCGTAAAAATATAGTCTGCCAGGAATGTAGCGAGTGTAGTATTTAAAGCACTTTAACAGGAGCAAACAAAATAGCTCTCATAGATTACACTCTAATGACAGAATGAAAATATAATTTATTGCCTTTGTTTCTACTGCTACCTCTTATCGAATAGATATGGTGGCTGCGATTCTCCATCCCTGATCGTCGTTGCTCCCCGATGGCCCAAACGCACACGTTGCGTCTCAGCAGTACCAAAAACTCAATATCTTGATGCTGTGTGAAAGACTCAATATATGAAATTACAACGGTAGTTTAAATAATTCTGGCGTCAAGTTTTCTAAGATTATGGTAATAGTATTTTGAATTTCTCAACCCTGATCATCGTTGTTTCCCGATTGCCCAAATGCAATGCAACGATTGACACAGAAGGGGAAGGATACACTAACTTCTTTTAAGAGACTGGTTAGAGACGTATGTTGAAAAGCGTAACCCTTATTTTAAAAATGAAAAAAAAATGTATGAACTTTTTTTAGGAAGTCGTTTCTAATCTCATTTATTTCTTTTTATTTATTGACATCCTTTTTAATATAGTGGCCATTGCAATATTAGTTAAAATTATTCTGACCTCTAATCATTATTAAGTCTAAGTTATTGTATATAGTAAATTAAAAAGTATTCAATCCAGTGGCGTTGGGAGAAATTTTTCATAGAGGGGGGGGGGGTTACGACTACAACGATTCATGTATATGTGTATATATGTGTGTGTGTGTGTTGTGTGAGTGTGAAGAAAATATGTTTTGTATGACAAAAAAAAAATTCCTTATCGGGGGGGGTGGTGGTGGTGGTTTAACACCCCCTGTAGCTACGTCACTGATATATTCATATATATATAAATAATAAATACATTATGGACAATACATTACTTTATATGTGAGTAAATACATATATGCACACATATATATCATATATGTATTTATTATAAATATATAATAAATATATTTGTAACAATTATTAATTTCAATTACCCTTCCCCCCTTCAAAAAAAAAAAGAAAAGAAAAAAACGAGAACAGACTGCACAATTAATTGCCCATGCTTAAAAAGGTCAAGTATACACACATAATATATAATAAATACATTTGTAATAGCAATTGTTCATTTCAATTACAAAAAGAAAAAAAAACGAGAATAGATCGCAGGATTAATAAATAGCCATGTAACGCGCTTGCTTAAAAACCTGGAAGTCCTTTTCCCCACGAACCCATCTTCTAATACATTTCTCCCTGCGCACGCTCGTATTTTCCCCTGTCAAACTGGAAGGTAGAAAAGTCTAAGTTCTTGTATTGGGATTCCATCTGCCCCTATCCGCACGTCATTTGTTTAGAAATATCTCCCTCTGTACATGACTGTACCACACAGTAATGCTGCTTGTGAACGTTTGTTTAGCAGTGTTAAGAAAAATAGAACACTATTTCAGTTTTTATTTTTTGTCTATTTTAGTTTTTTGTCTAATGAAACTTTGGAAGACATTTTAATTGCAAAAAGTAAACTCAAAGGCCATTGCTATGAGCAAGACTTTGATAAGTATTTTTTAAAAGCAGCCAAATCAGCTACTTATGAACATTTGTACTCTAAAGATACCAAATAAATGTCCCTCCTTTCCTATATGTGCATATGTATTAAAAATAGTGTACTAAATCTGAATAGTAATTTTTAAAATTGTATTTGCTTACATTTTATCTTTAGTAGGCATATTTATTGCGTTACTGCGTGACACCGTGGTATTGTAAGATTTTCAAAAATTGCATGTTGGCAGGTTATGCAGGTTATAAACTTTCTTTTGATTTGTACTGCTTTAT
>JAWZYV010004152.1:1370000-1517500 GCA_038373885.1 Cheiracanthium punctorium
TTTGAACAGTGCAAACATACCAATGCTAACACATTTTTTTTTCTCCTAATTTAAAGTTTAAAATTATCTGACGATTTACTATCTTGGTACGGTCATAAATTTTCTTCTGGGTTAAATTACATTCACTGTTACTTAATATGTAGTTAACATTTCACCATAAAATGGTGTAAATTAGCTGCAACCTTTCCATGGAGAAACGTTGAACCAAGACTTGGTGCTTAAATTGAACATGGAACTAAATCATGATTCAGCGTTTTTCCACTGAAAAGTTGCACTAATTTGGCTCCACTGTATGGTGAAATGTTGAACTACTTCTATTAACGGTGTATCATGCAGAGCGATTTTTTTAAAAATCGTTTCCTAAATTCTTATCATTGGTGTAAACAAACTTATTTTAAGGAGGGTGGGAGTGTTATAGCCGTAATATCTTTTAAAATGTGTAATCGGTCATGTTGAAATTACCATGTTTACTCGGAGTAGTAATCGCACCTATTTTGACAATTTTTCATGGTGAAAATCTAGGGCGAAAATTTATGAATACATAATATTGTAACTAGAAAGCTTTTTTTTTATTTTTCTGTTTCAAAAGGGGTTGCGACTATTACGCGAGGGCGAGTATTACTAGAGTAAAAATAGTAGATATCTATGTGTTTGTTTTTTTTTTCCTATATAGAAAATTTCGCCGTATGCCTGCTTTAAAATTATACTCAGCGCCCACTGCGGACAATGCGTCAGTGGCATACGTACACAAGAGGGGTAAGTGCCCTCTCTCTCTTGTGACTCTATTTCGTAGTGCTGTTAAGTATAACTTATCAAGCGATATTCTTAACCCTTTTGAGTCTAATTTGATAATATTTTTGCCGCTCAAAACTTACCATGACTTCTCTAACAGAACACCCTACAACCTTGAACGATACGAACCACACAAGCAATAACTTTCACTTTTCTGTCTCTCAGTTCCACTAACAATTAAAATTATCAAACCATACATTATCCTCTTCCTGACATAAATTACCTTCACGAGTAAATCACGAATCGTACAAGATTTTCCTCTAAAATTAAAACCAAACAAAAAATCAAAATGGAAAACAAAAAACGAAATCCTTACCTTGGCTGATACTGCGAACGAATAATAACTCTCCAGCCCACATTCATCTCGTAGTATTTCTTGAAATTATCCACCCACATCAAGCCGCCATACGGGTTATCGTACGGGTGTTGCATATCCGCTATTATAAGAGTTTCCCTTCTCTGACAGCGTGGTACAAAGGCAGATATTCTTTCTTCAGCACTCTGTGTTTTTGCCTCATAGGTCTAGGGGGTCAAGCATGTGAGAGAGCGAGCCCAATGAGCAAACTTCCCTCCAAAAAACTCACCTCCTCCAATTGAAATCTGCAGGCCGCCATCCTCCAAAAATGGCTAAGCAGGTCGTAAAACATTCACGTGTGCGGCAATGTCTTTTCCCAGGATTAATGTCCCAGGGCAACGCATTCCAGAGGGGCCGTTGGATGGTGCTATCTTGTTCATTATTTTCGGCTTGGCATGAATAGGCTAACTTCTGGCCGCGTCTGGGAATTGGCTGGCTCCCCTGTGGCTGTTTCTGAAATAAGGAAAACACGATATTTCAGCAATTTATTGGCGTTAGGGCAGAGGAGATTATGTTAGCAAGTATGGGTACAACTTGAATTATGAGGGGATTTTTTTTTTTTTTTTTATAGTTCTCTGACATGGTTTCGATAAATAGCAATTAAACCGCGAAGAACAGATTGGTTAGGCGAGTTAGTGGCAGTGGCGCGTTTTCCGCTCTGCCAAGAAATTTCTGTGGTTGTGAATAGGGGATAATAAAATAAGAAGAAAAGATTTCATGTCTTATTTCGAAATCATGAATCGAGGCACCACGCAATAGTTTCTTTAATCGTCTACTCTTTGGAAAATTATATTTATAGATTATTCGGCCACTGAAATTTTAGAAAAACAGTAAGGCAAATCTTGTCAAACTCATATCATGTGCACAGATGTCTTATTTGTATTTATACATCTCTGCATAGCGAATCATTAAAAGGCAAGACTCGGTCATTTAAAAAAGCAACATAAGTCGTGATTTTTCCATAGACAGTCAAATAGGCTTTAAGTGAAATTTCCGAAAGTTGGACACGTGCAGTTCCCGTAAAATCATTCAAAGAGGTGCCCAACTTAAGGAGATATCTGCAAAAGATGAGCCCGATCCATTCCCAAGATAATTGTTCAATTTAGGGAAGTGTCCATCTTATAAAGGCTTTCAAGTTTTAAAGAATAATGGGAGGTTTCAAAGAATTTTTGATTTTATAAAATAAAACTATTACACTTTAAAGCCTGGTCACTCACAATAAAAAATAAATCTTTAAAAATCCACGGATTTGAATGTTGTACAATTTTTATTGATTCCTGATAAGTCGTGAACTTAATGGTTTTTTAAAAATTTCAATTAAAGATAAATATTTTCAATCACCCCGCAAAATACTTTATACCATACTGTGCACAGCATTCCCAAAAAGTTTTTTTATTGCAGTGAAATCATGCTTAAAATTCATAAAGTCTGCCTAAATTTGTGATCATTAGATTAAAGACAGATGTGTAAACTAAAATTAAAACTCTTTTAAACTATTCTGGCATTAAAATGTTAATAAATAAAAGTATTTCTTTGTAAGGTGTTTTAACCAATTACCGAAACGCTTTTCGGAAGGCCAAAAAAAAAAAAAAAAAAAAAAGCATTATAAGTACTAAAATGGACAATTTTCAATAGGGAACAGATGTAAGTATGAATGTACATAATTTGGTTTTACAAAATCTTTTAACATCCTGTCTAGTTAATAAACTTCAGAGCTCTCTAAATTGCACCGAAATTTTAGAGGTCGTAGAAATGAAGAGAAAGTATACCATGTATGCCTTCAGTTCTGACGATTTTATAAATACATCTAAAATCCTAAACAAGAAAATTCCAACAGTTTAAATAATTAAATATTCTTCATAATTGTTTTTGTAGATCAAATAAATCTTTTTAAAGTTCTTTTTTTTTGTTTGTTTCATTTTCATAAAGCAGAATTAATGTACGTCAGAAAGCAAAAATCGTAAATGGTTTAATGCAGGAATGCAAATAAAAACTACAAACGAAAGAAAAATTGTTTCCTTGTTTGCCGAATAAGAATTAATTCTTAACTTGAATCGCATTAGTTATTTTTTTAATCAGTTTTTCATTATCAAAACTAAAACTTATGAATGAGTAGGTAAAAGACGAAAATTGTTGCCAAGAATTTATACTTCATCATGCATGAATTATATGAAATGACTCAGTAATTTATGTCACAGTTATTTTGAGAGAAGATTAATAATTTTTTCGTAAAATAAAGGTCATAATTTTCCATAGTACTTGATTTTCTTTCCCGAGTAGATTTTTAAAAAACGATAAGTTAATGCAAATTACAAAAAACAGAAAATTTTCGATAGTTCATTATTAAAAATTCAGTATACTTAAAGGAGAACATTTTTCAGAAGGCTAAAATAATCAAATTTCTAGAGTAGAAAATGTTGTACAATAGAAAACGTTTTGATCACAAGCGGTCAATAAATTTTCTAAAAATTAATTTTTCACAAAATCACATCAATAAATGCTATTTATGAAAGCAAAAGATGCAAACATAAATTTTGAATATTTAAAAAGAAGACATAAAATGAAAACATAACAAAATAGTATAGAAAAACTTTCCATAACACAAGATACCCTAATATTTTTGTATTTTTTAAGAGAAATTGCTGGTTTGTTTGCTTTTTTTTTAACGCGAAATTAATAAGCTAGTAGATAGAACATTGTTTAGCTAAAAACTTCCTGAAATAGAAGTTTGAGGACAAAGATTTAAAAAATTAGGACGGTGGAGCAAAAAAGAAATATAAAAAAGAGCAAAAAATCTTAATTGGTTCTACTGTGCATCATTTATAATTTATAAATTGCAAAACTAAATTTAAAAAAATACTTTTAGAAGTATGTTATGAGATCTCATCGTTATTAAGTATTGATTTAAACAAGTGTTCCATAAAGTAATACATATTAAATAATATAGTGTAAAAAAGTGCTTTATATCACCATATAGTCTAGAAATTTCAACGACATATTGAGCATAATTTTACAGACAAGGCTCTCCTTACTCTATTTATTTATTTTGTTCCTTGCTGAATAGCTTTAAATCATTGACAGATTGCTCATTAACAATGGGATGAATCCTGCTCTAACTGTCAATAAAATTTATGTGATAACACACTGTATTGGTAATTGCAGATTTAAGTTACATTTTAAAAAAAAATGTCCTCGTGAAATTGTTCTTACTTTCTTCATAAAAATTAGAAATGTGATATTTCAAATAAAAACGTCGTAACAAAAAATGTTAAAGGAACATGCAATTTATAGTTTCGACGTTCTGAATGAACTAAAAGCCTAAGAATATTTCGTTTTAATATACGCTTTATTTATTTATTTATTTTAATTGCAATGTAAAAGATTTATGATACCATTTAATATTCGACATATTTTCATTCCTAAAAGATAAGTAAATCAAAACAGGATAAATTTAATGGAATAATTTATTATTACAGTGAAATAACTTGAGCATCTCCTTAAGTTTGGACAGTTTTCTGGTAACTGAATGTGCCTGTTACACTGAAAAATAACTCCATAAGTTGGACAGTTTTTGAAAGAACCAGACGGGTCAAACTTTTAGAGCTTTCACTATATTACGTTGGATAAATACTTTTATATATGGGGAGTGGAAAAACATTTATAAATCAGTAAAAAGAAGCATTAATATTTTGTAACGGACATATACTTGTGTATTATGCACTTCATATTTACTTAATATATATTGGGTTGATGCAGAGTTAATCAGGCGTTTGTAAATTTTTCTTTCATTTATTATTTAATAAATCAAATACCATGTTTTTACTCACGCAATCTATTTTTTCTGTTCAAACCAGGTGTGCGACGTTTATGCGAGGGCGACTATTACGCGAGTAAACATAATAAATTTAAAAAAAATTAATCAATTAAAAAATTATAAAATAAAAATATTGTGAATTTTTATTAAAATACAGCACGTGAAAGAAACGCCTTATAACTATGTACCAACCCAATATATATATTAATGCACATAATTATATATATACTAGCTGAAGTACCCGTTCTTCGCACGGGAATGAATGGACTTTTTGATATTAATATTTGTTGTGATTACTATTTATTGTAATAAAGAGATATAGCAAAATGGATATCGCGTTATATTGTGTTCAATAATCATGCATACTGAATTTCAAGGCAATCGTTTTTACGGTGCAGAAGGCGATGCGGCGTAGCACAATCTAGTGGCGAGTTTTAGCAAAACGGATACGGCAAAAATATTCTTCGCATTCACATATCGATGTATACGAATTTTCGTGACGATCGACTGAATAGTCTTGAAGTTCATGTGTTGACGCGACATCTAGTGTCAAGTTATAGGAAAATGGATCGTGCCAAACTCTTCCCCGTGTTCAAATATCTATGTATACCTATTTTCATAGCAATCATTCGCACAGTCAAGAAGTGATACACTGCAGGGCCATCTAGTGGTTAATTAAAGTAATGATTTGCTACAGCGCCGTCATGTGGCGATTTATATCAAAATGGATAACGCCAAAATATTCTCATTGTTCAAATAGCTATGTATACTGATTTTCATAGCCACCGTTTGAATGGTCAAAAATTTGGCCTGCTGCAGCGTTATCTAGTGGCGAGTTAAAATAATAATGTATTGCAGTGCCATCTAGTGGTGAGTAACATCAAAAGTAACGCAGTTAGAATATATTCTTCGTTCTCAAATGTGTAAGTATAAAAAATTTTATGCCGATCGGTCGAACGGTATAGAAGTTGATGCGTTGCAGCGCTATTTAGCGGTAAGTTACAGCAAATGGATAGTGAAAAATATTCTCCGTGTTCTAATATTCGCGTGTATCAAATTTCATCGAAATTGGTTGGACGATATTCGCATAGCAAACGGCTAAAAGGAATAGAATTCGACGTTCTGCTGCGCCACCTACAGAAAAGTTAGAGGAAAACGGATAGCATAAAAACCTTCTCCATCATAAAAGACTTAGGTGAACCAAATTTCATCGTGAAACGGTGCTGGAGTTTTTCAACCTCATAAACACATACCAACATTCATTTTTATCTATAACCAGTGTTATTATATATACCAGTCTCAAATAAAATCCAGTTTCAAATCTAAGCCTCGCCAAAGTGCCAACATACGCCATTTTGCGAGAGTTTTTTCAGGGAATCATTCGAAGTATTGACTTAGCAGCAGTCAATATGGGAAATGGTTCGACCGCCAAAGATTAGCACGCATTTATTTGAAAATTGGAATTCCTTAATACAGCCGATTTTTTTTTTAAATTATCAACTATAATGTGTTTTATTCATCGTTACTCCGATGTACTAAATGCGAAGATTTCAATTTTCTGAAATTTGGCGGATTTCCCCCAAGTTAAATCAATGTACTCAATTGGCGAGAATTCTGAAGCTACATGGCTTGAAATGCCCTAATAACTGCATTATTTCTGCACGGATAGTTAAAATTTAATGCTGTATTCTAAGAAAACCTATACACTTGTTTTCAAAAATGCTATTCCCTTAAGCTCTCAGTAAATTGCGCCAAAAAGCCTAAAACTGTGCAAACCGCTAGATCTGACTCTCTAAAAATCGGCCTATCAGCCATTTTTTTTTTCCGCCAAACTAAAAAAAATTACATATTAGTCTCGGATATCTTCGATCCTCATTGTTTTGCGTATAAAACATTTCATTCCTGCTCTCATTTCTTATGCGCACACGATATTATAATTAAAAAAATAACCTAAAAAAATAAACTAAAAAAATCATTATTATTCTTTTACTTTTACTTTAAGAATTTAAAACATTTTATTCGGCAAAATCGCCACACATGGCAACCAAGATGCTTATTTCACACACTTTTTTCACTACAGGGGTTAATATTACGTAAAGCTTTCTGCGTGGAGAACATAAAAAATTTCTTAAATTCCGGGAACGGAAATTAAGAGAACCATTCAGGAGGAAAACGTTTTTAAGTGGAGTTTCAAAGTTTTAAAGTGGACAATCATTTATTCTATATTATTTTACATATCTGTGTAAAATTTCAGGCTGACAGGTCCATTTTTGTGGAAATGTATACTACCCCAATCAACAAATTGACAAACAGAATTTCATTTTTATTTATAAGATAACCTACGCTTGTTTTTAAAAATACCCTCTCATTAAATTGCGCCAAGCGCTAGAATCATAGAAAATCTGACACACTTTCAGATTTTTAAATACGCACTAAAGTGCTATATATAAAAAGAGTTATAATCCATGGGTCTTCCCTATTTTCGTTCCTTCTTTCATTAAGTTGGAAAGTGTATCATTATTCATGAGTGTGATTAAACAAAATTAAAATTGATATTTCTAACATCCTTTTTTCTGGATGTAATACATTAGATGCAGAAAAGCTGCTCAGAAAAATGCACAATTCCAACTGAATGAAAATTTCAAAAACTTATACGCAGGTGTATTCATAACCCAAATAGCAGACGATTAAATTACGATAAATAGCGCCAAGCGTTAGAATCCTCCTCAAAATCGCGAGAATGCTGAAGATAGATCGCTTGAAATTCCTTAATAACTGCATTATTTTCGCACGGATCATTGAAATTTAACGCTGTATTCTAATAAAACCTTTGCACTTGTTTTCAAAAATCCGTTTCCTTAAGCTCTCAGTAAATTTCGCCAAGCCGGAAACTGTGCAAACCGCCAGAACTCACTTTCTCGGCATTTGAGCCATTTTATTTTTTCGCCAAACTAAAAAATTTTAACATATTAGCCTCGGAAATCTTCAATTCTTATTGTTTTGCGTATAAAACATTTCATTCCTGCTCCGATTTCCCATGCACACGATATTATAATTAAAAAAATATATAACCTTACGAATATAAACTAACAAAAAAAAATCATTATTATTCTTTTAGTTTTACTTTGAGAATTTAAAACATCTTATTCGGCAAAATCGCCACACATGGCAACCACGATCCTTGTTTCACACTTTTTTCACTACAGGGGTTACAATTACGGAAAGCTTTTTGCGTGGAGAACATAAAAAATCTCTTAAAATCCGGGAACGGGTGGACTTTCAAAGTTTTAAAGTGGACTATTATTTATTCTATATTATTTTACATATCTGTGCAAAATTTCAGGCTGATAGGTCCATTTTTGTGGATTTGTATACAACTCAAATCCACAAACAAACAAACAAACAAACAAACAAACAGAATTTCATTTTTATTTATAAGATATATTTACTTAAATGCAACACAAATGCTTATAAACAGTTATTTAATGATTCGTATGCCAGCTTTAAAAAAATAAAAAATAAATGCAACCGTTAATGGAAAATGAAAAATATTTTTCTTGCGTGTTTTTTCATTCTCAGGAGTAAGTGAGAGCGCATTTTCAGTAAAAGAGAAAAAATAAAATAAAAATGAAGGTCAAAGAGAAGAGCAGAATTGCAAATAGCCGCTCCTTCTATGTGAAGGTCGCCTGAGCAAGACATAAATGGCTCATAAATCATTTCAGTGCAACTAAGCACAAACTGCCTTCATGTCTAATAGGAAAATTTCTTAGCACTTCTACGAAAAAGCACTTAACACGATGCAATATGGAAAAAAAAAAAAAAAAAAGTTACAATTAGCAAAAGAAAATGGCATGTCCCCAAATATTACTTTTTCTACTAGTCGTATAGTAGAATAATAGAAATTACTCTAAGCGGTTAATTAAATATCGTTAAGCATTCGTTTGCGAAAAGAATAGTTTTATATAGAAAAGAAATCAAATTTACATGATACGAAAATATAAAAAAAAATTGTTCGCTTGAAGAAAATCATCAAAGTAACATCAGTAATTTATTTGAGAAAAGATAGAGCTATTTGTAAATTTAGTTATAGAATTTCTAATAAATATGTCCAATTTATTTGAACTATTACACGGATCATATGCTAACATAATCTCAACTATTCAAGACTTCTTTTTCCTGTTCTAACCTAAATAATTCTATTTCATTTAATGTGTACTGAAAAATATGAGCATTAAATGTATAAATCGTATAAAAGTTTCCAGATTATCAACTATTGTAGTTTCAAATGCAAGAACATTCCAAAATGAAACCTTATTTTACATGAATTTCAATAATGCATTTTACAAATAAATAAATTAATAGATAAATAAAATAAAAAAAGGTCGGCGGGGGGGGGGGGGGGGGAGAATGGTCAAAGAAAAATAAAACAGAATGTTTGTAATTTTCGTCCTTAAAATCGATTACAGATTTTAAAGGAGAAAACTTTTTCTTCATGTCGTCTCATAAAACTTTTACGATAAAAAACAACATAAGTCAATTTAATTTTCAAAACTAAAACTTATTTTTTTATAAAAAAAAACTGTATCCTTTGGAATTCTCTCTATCAGAATTTATTACTGCTTATCAGAGTTTGTTATTATTATTATTATTATTGTTGTTGTTGTTGTTGTTGTTGTTGTCATTATTAATATTATTATTATTTTAAAGATTATTGCATGGGAATACACCTAATCCCTTGCAACACCTTTTATCAAGTTCACTCAAAACATACATTCATCCTAAAACTTAAATCCTTTTACTTTTATTTTTACCTGCTATTTTGCCTTGCTTTGCGTACTATGTACTTTAATTTTTATTAATAATATATAAATTAGATTTACACTCCATAATAAAAACACTCGGGAAAATATACTGAGTAAAAATACGGAACATCTTCATAATACCATTTAACTTTATTTCTAAATGTTTAATAATTCAGTTTTAAGTGTAAATTACAACGTTCATTTGAACGATTATATAGTTATATCACGATTTTTCGATTATCACATTTTTTAAATATTATTTCTTGATAAATGAATGTTTCACCCTGATAAAAAAATAAATATATCTGATGTCAAACTTCCATGTCTCTTTACCGATAATAAGATAATTTCTCAAAATAGTCACAATTTAAAAATTTATTCTAAGTCTTATTCCACAAATAAAGTTGGTTAAATTTGCTAAAGAAATCGTATAAAAAATTCTATGACAGAATGTATGACAGGGGAAAACAAACAATTCAAATTTTTTGGTTACTACTCTGTATGACATAAACTGAATCAGCGATTACTGAATTTAATTGACGAGGAATCCTACATTGTTACGTTAATTACTGAAATATTGAGATTCCAAATTTTTCTTTAGTAAAAAATCAATGAATTTCTGTGGCAAATGGAACAGTATCAGATTGATCAAAATGCGACCAATTTGTAGAGCAAACATTTAATCATATTTATGTAGTAGAATATATATATGCATATTTGCATATATTGTTTGTGTCGTAAATAAATTCTCAAAGGTGTGATCGGCTTGATATTAAGTAAAAAATATAGGTAAAAAATTTAAAATGTAAATTACAACAATAAATCAAATAAAAAAATGTGAGCTTTCATGTTTTTGCTGTCACCAATTTAAAAGTGCATGTTATGAATGAGCTCGGGTGTAGAAATTACGTCACGGTGAAACTAATTTAATCAGTAATCGGGATTACAGCTGTGATTCGTAGAGCTGAATACTTCCTCCAGATTATTCAATTTTACTTTTTCAATAAAATTAAAATAAATATTATATGTTAACTCCTTCCCCCGTACCCCAATTTTTTGACAATTTTCAAATTTGAAAAAAAAAAAAAATCCCGATTGCGTTAGACCAATCTCTTTGAAATTGTGCTAATATATTTACAGACAAGCATAAGAATAGACGCAAATAGTAAAGAAATATAATCTTTTAATATTTATTTATTATTTATATTAGTTGCTAAAAGAATTTCATTTATGCGCGAAGAAAGGGTACTTCAGAGAGTAAATTGAAGTTTGCACTTCCTTCTAAAATAACTAATGCACATAAAGCACAATTTACACGTAAAACTAAAAATACTTTTTCAGGAAGATGGGAGTACAATTCCTACATATTTTTCATAACATTGAATTAATAAAAAAATATATCTGAGAAAATTAATATTCCTGAGAAAATATTAAGTGTTTTGTCCATGTCCGACAGATTTACATTCAGTTTATTTTCTCACAGAATTTTTTCTGAAGGGCAACGACTCTGTTGAGTGAAAGAGAGAGAGAGAGAGAGAAAACCATACACTGCTATTTACCGTGAGAATAAAATAAATGCATTTTCTTAAATAAAAAAAAAAAGAAGAAGAAGAAAAGAAAAGAATCGAAAAACCTTCAAAATTCATTTTTTTTGAGTTTCCACCTGTTCTGTTGCAAACTTTGGAAGAAAAAAAAAATAGAATAAAGCACGTTGAGAGGAAATTTGTGCTTTTCCCTCATCAGCAAAATTATTGTTAAAATGCAGAAAAGTCTGGGGACCCTCTTACAAAGAGAACGACAGCACAAAATTCCCGCTCCTTCATGAATATACGCCTTCAGAGAAATTTGTTTTGTGTGACGTCACCAACCATAAGTCAAAACTCAAGTCGCCAGAAAAGAGAAAACATTCGAGACATCGTGTATGTATCTATCTCTCTATATACCAGGAAATGTGTGGCATGCAATTTTTAAGCAAAGCAAAAAAATACCAGCGGAACAAAGCGAGAAAAAAATATGTGCATCTGTTAGCTGTCACATATATTCCAGGGGTCTCTCTCTTTTTTGGATGTTTTTGCTGTATTTGCTCTTCAGATTTTGGTAAGAATATGAAAACGTTGAGGCGCATGTTGGAGTACGTTTGGAAAATAAGAAAACAAATGATTTTTCTCAGTCTCTCTTTTAGTAAAAGGGAAAAAAAGAAATCTTTGGTAGATTTATAAATAAAACAGTTGTGCGATGTTTCCATAACTTTAAAGGAAACATGTTTTCATATCGAACAGAGGCGTGATATACGTTGAACTTTCGATGTTTTCTAAGGCTTTCTTCTTCTTTTTCTTTTTAAAAATGTTAAAAATTCGCACAATCTTGTGAATTTTTTCTTTTTACAATAATTTCTTTTGGAAAATTCATATTGAATGAAGTGACGTCCAGCTAGTGTAGTGGTTTGAGAACCATTCTATGCCTCCTTGTGTTCGGGCTCGATTCCCAGTTGATTAACGAGCAAAGAAATGCCCGCTCTTTGGAAAAAAGAACTATTGAAAGAAGTATTCTATTAGAAAACATATTACAGGAAAAAAATAAAGTCATGTATAGGTTTCTTTTAATTATCACTTTCCTTATTTTCAATCATACTAAGAACCTTATCACATGATTTCGATAATGCTTCAACCTTATCACATTTTTGCCAAAATCTGGAAAGCGAATACTGAAAAACATCCAAAAAATAAAGACTCCCTAGAAAATCGTGGCACCTTAAAAACATGCATTACTCTCTCTTTCTCTTTGTTCCACTCACATTTTTGTTTGCTTACAAATTTACATTAACCTGGGTCCCAGGCGGAATCGAAAAACAAAAGCGAATAAGGGCCAAGCGAATAAGCCAAAAAGGACTGATGTTACATTTTGTTTATAAAACTCCAAAACTGTGGAGATAATAGTGAACTCCTGGAATTACCCTCTGACTACAATTTGACACCTAATTTAGAGATGAATGCTAGACGAAACACAGATTAACAGCTTTTTTTGCGAGACGAGACAAACAATTTTAACATTAAAGTATAGGGTTCTGCGAGACGAGTCAAGTCTTTCCAGCTATTTCACTTGTCAAAGACCAGACTATTTATCGTCTCTCGTCCATCTCTAACGTAATTCGATTTTTGCACACTGATATGCAGGAGGGGTTACAGCAGAATAGAAATAACATTTTAGAGCATTGTGTGTGTGTGGATGGCTTTTTAACAAATGTTAAGAAGGCTGCATATTCCAAAATGCTGGTAAAAGATACTAATGATAAAAAACTTTTTTTTGTAACAAAAGTTGAATAAAGTCCCACCTCTGAAAATTGGAGACATTTTATGGCGCCTTAGAACCGCAGGCATGGGCGCCTTAGAAATTTTTCTAGGGGGAGGCAAACTTCAAAATTTTTTTCTAGAGGGGGCAAATTTTTGAAACTTGTAACGATTTCAGTTCCGATTTTACTTAGTGATGCCATTTTATTTACATCATAAGATAATATTCTAAAATTCTAGGGGGGGGGGGTCCAACTAGGTGTCCAACTTACGGAAGTTTTACTGTACATGATGAATTTGCCATCGATGATGAGCAAATTCAAAAAACAATAGTTGCTGAGTAAACAATCCTTTATGATTGCATCAGTTGAATTGGAAACCATCATAATAATTTTATTAGTTTTATACCTATAGCTAAAACTCCAATCTTCTATTAACGAGACTGAGTGTTCAAATCAAATCCCTTTCAAGTACCGGGTTAAAACGCTCGATTATCACTCTGAACAGTAAGTTGTGTGAAAATTATTTTTTCTTTTTGTGGTATTTCGAACTGAATTAAATAAAATTAAAGAGTGTGACGAATGAAAAAAAAAAAAGTTTTGGTAGATTGAAGAAATTTTGTCGTAATTTAATAAGCTTGAATTTTTATTGAATCAACAAAATTAATGAAGTATTTTGTTGATTCAATGAAGTATTTTTTGATCCAACAAAATTATTCTGTTAAAATAGGGAAAACAACATTTTATCGAATCAATTTAATTTTTTTTCTATTGAAAAGTGCAAAATAAAATGTCATATTATTCACTTTTTAAAAGTTTTTTTTAATTGAAAAGTGCAAAATTAAATGTCATATTATTCACTTTTTAAAAGTATTGAATTATTCCTATCACCGTGTTCGTCTTTTTAAGGCGAATCGGACTGCAATAGTGATTTGGACCATAGTGAACATATTAAAGCTGTAAACAAAATCTTAAAAATCTTGTTTTTATGCATAAATCATATTAGCCAACGGCTGTTTTGCAGAAAAACTCCCATTTTCAAATTTCAAGGGAAGCTTACTAATAAGGGGGGAATCAGGGAGGCTTACAAACGATCATGTGATTGTTTTATTTACATCAGTCGGGTATTTTAAAGAATAAACAAGAAACCTTTATAATAAATGTTTTTTGGATGTTCATTTTTGTTTATTACCTTCCAAAATAAATGCAATACTAACTTAGCATGGATGACTGAATTTATGTAGTCAGTGATTTGTTACTTTCTTTGAAACTTCATACAAATAAATCACACATTCTGTCAAATAAGTTATTGCATTATGCATGTAATAAGTATATCGTATGCATACTTCGTAAAATGTTATCTCTAGCAGTGTTTATTAAATGCTGGACATGTTACTAACGAAACTTCGTTAATTCATCATGTGTTTCCCACAGCATAAATTTCATTGGATATCTATTGAAAAAGTTCCTAAGTTCTTAAATGGAAAACTTAAACACTGTATTTGTCATTGTTTGTTATCTCACAAAAATGAGCCTTAGATACAGATTAAGCGAATTCACGCTTAACTATGTTTCGACTTGATATCAAAACTTGAAAGAGAACCAAGTTGTTGATAAGAAGGTGCCCAACCTTCCATGTAATTCCAATCACGCAGTTCTATAATTTTCCGTTATCCCATTTGTGTTGTCTTGCCAAGATGTGTACTTATCACTCACCTGTCATGTTAAATTATTGTATTCACTTCGGAATGAAAAGAGCTTGGCTTATAACATTAAGCCTGACGAAGCGATAAAGTTCTGAAACGAGATGTGCATGCATAATCATCATAGCAATAATAAGATTTCCACGTTTAATTAAGCATTCTGCTCCCAAAACATAAACAGAAATAAACTGGAATATGTACTTTTTTTCATAAAAATTATAACTTCGCTTTCTTTTCTTTGGCAACATACTACATCCATTCTGTGTACTCCTACAATGCTGTCGAAAGTTCTTGCTTTTTGGAAATTTGCATTCAGTACTAACCCGTCAACGACGGGTACTTCAGCTAGTAACAGAAATAAATTTTAAAAAATCAACCGAAGTCAGCAGTGACAGTTAATACGAATGTACGATGAAATTAACGCATGCCTTTCTTTCAGGATAATTTATACGTCACTAGCTGAAGTACCCGTTCTTCGCACGGGAATGAATGGACTTTTTGATATTACGATTTGTGGTGATTACTATTCATTGTAATAAACAGATATAGCAAAGTGGATATCGCGTTATATTGTGTCCAATAATCATGCATACCGAATTGCAAGGCAATCGTTTGTACGTTGCAGAAGGCCATGCGGCGTAGCGCAATCTAGTGGCGAGTTTTAGCAAAACGGATACGGCGAAAATATTTTTCGCATTCAGATATGGAAGTATACGAATTTTCATGACTATCGGCTGGACAGTACTGAAGTTCATGTGTTGACGCGACATCTAGTGGCAAGTTATAGGAAAATGGATAGCGCCAAACTCTTCCCCGTCTTCAAATATCTATGTATACCTATTTTCATAGCGATCATTTGCACAGTCAAGAAGTGATACACTGCAGGGCCATCTAGTGGTTCAATAAAGTAATGATTTGCTACAGCGCCGTCAAGTGGCGAGTTATAGCAAAATGGATAACGCCAAAATATTCTCATTGTTCAAATAGCTATGTATACCGATTTTTATAGCGACCGTGTTCAACTATCTATGTATACAAATTTTCATAACGATCATTTGCACAGTCAAGAAGTGATACACTGCAGGGCCATCTAGTAGTTAATTAAAGTAATGATTTGCTACAGCGCCGTCAAGTGGCGAGTTATAGCAAAATGGATAACGCCAAAATATTCTCATTGCTCAAATAGCTATGTATACTGATTTTCATAGCAACCGTTTGAATGGTCAAGAATTTGGCCTGCTGCAGCGTCATCTAGTGGCGAGTTAAAATAATAATGCATTGCAGTGTCATCTAGTGGTGAGTAACATCAAAAGGAACGCAGTTAGAATATATTCTTCGTGCTCAAATGTGTAAGTATAAAAAATTTTTTGCCGATCAGTCGAACGGTATAGAAGTTGATGCTTTGCAGCGCCATTTAACGGCAAGTTACAGCAAAATGGATAGTGAAAAATATTCTCCATGTTCTAATATTCGCGTGTACCAAATTTCATCGAAATCGGTTGGACGATATTCGCATAGCAAACGGCTGAACGGAATAGAATTCAACGTTGTGCTGCGGCACCAAGTGGCAAGTTAAGGAAAACGGATAGCATAAAAACCTTCTCCATCATAAAAGACTTAGGTGAACCAAATTTCATCGTGCAACGGTGTTGAACGGTGCTGGAGTTTTTCAACCTCATAAACACATACCAACATTCATTTTTATCTATAACCAGTCTTATTATACGTATATACCAGTCTCAACTAAACTCCAGTTTCAAATCTAAGCCTCGCCAAAGTGCCAACATACGCCATTTTGCAAAAGTTTTTTCAGGGAATCATTCGAAGAATCATTCCCTTAGGGAATTCATTCAGGGAATCATTGACTTAGCAGCAATCAATATGGGAAATGGTTCGACCGCCAAAGAGTAGCACGTATTTATTTGAAAATTGGAATACCTTAATACAGCCAATTTTTTTTTTAATTATCAACTATAATGTGTTTTATTCATCGTTACTCCGATGTACTAAATGAGAAGATTTCAATTTTCTGAAATTTGGCGGAATTCCCCCAACTTAAATCAATGTACTCAATTGGCGAGAATTCTGAAGATAGATCGCTTGAAATCCTTTAATAACTGCATTATTTCTTCACGGATCATTAAAATTTAACGCTGTATTCTAATAAAACCTTTGCACTTGTTTTCAAAAATCTATTTCCTTAAGCTCTCAATAAATTATGCCAAGCCGAAAACTGCAAACCGCTAGAACTCACTTACTCAAAATCCATATTTCAGCCATTTTATTTTTTCGCCAAACTAAAAAAAATTACACATTAGCCTCGGAAATCTTCAATTCTTATTGTTTTGCGTGTAAAGCATTACATTCCTGCTCTGATTTCCCATGTACACGATAATATAATTAAAAAAAATAACCTTACGAATATAAACTAACAAAAAAAAATCATTATTATTCTTTTATTTTTACTTCGAGAATTTAAAACATTTTATTCGGCAAAATCGCCACACATGGCAACCACGATCCTTATTTCACTACAGGGGTTACGATTATGGAAAGCTTTTTGCATGAAGAGCATAAAAAATCTCTTAAATTCCGGGAACGGGTGGACTTTCAAAGTTTTAAAGTGGACTACGATTTACTCTATATTATTTTACATATCTGTGCTAAATTTCAGGCCGATAGATGCATTTTTGTGGATTTGTATACGAACGACATTTTATTCGGCAAAATCGCCACACATGGCAACCACGATCCTTATTTCACCTTTTTCCACTACAGGGGTTACAATTACGGAAAGATTTTTGCGTGAAGAGCATAAAAAATCTCTTAAATTCTGGGAACGGGTGGACTTTCAAAGTTTTAAAGTGGACTATGATTTATTCTATATTATTTTACATATCTGTGCTAAATTTCAGGCCGATAGGTCCATTTTTGTGGATTTGTATACGAATCAAATCCACAAACAAACAAATAAACAAACAAACAAACAAACAAACAAACAAACAAACAAACAGAATTTCATTTTTATTTATAAGGATAGTCTATTCCAAAATAAATAGCTGATCATAAATACACTATTTCAAAAAATACTGAATTTAACAAATTTTTCGTGGCACAACTTTAACAGAATAGCTTTCTTGAGCTAACAAAGTTTCCTTTTATATTTGGCTAGCACAACAAATTTTCGTTGATTCAATGCACATATGGCATGGGCAATCTTCGGCCCGCTGACCAAATGTGGACCTCCACGGCTTTTGATCCGGCCCGCGGAACATATCAAAACCCTGTATAAAACCGGTGTAAACCATTCCAAAATTCCATATAAATCTCAGTTATACGTCCCGCAACTTCGCTAACATTCTGAAGTTTGGCCCTCGACTTCGCTAACATCCTAAAGTTTGGCCAGCAACTTTCCAAAGGTTGACCATACCTGATTTAATGAAATATTTTTTAGATATATATATATTTAACGAAATATTTTGTTAATTCAACAAAAATAATTAAACACTTTGTTGAATCAACAATTTTTTCTAAACTCGAGAAAACATTTTGCATTGAAAGGTAGACTTCTTAAACTGCATGTTGTAAGTTCAAAACTTAGTTAAAATATGTGTAGTAATTAATTTAGGATTGGAACTGTGGAGAGTTATGTGCTTTAGCATTCGAAGAACATTTGGTTAAAATAAAAAAATAATTTCAATCAAGTTTTTGGTTAAAATAATTTCAATCAAGTTTCAATGTCGTTTATGTTTCTTCTGTTCAGTTAATTAATTTTCTTACTCATAAAATATGAGATGTGTACTCATCACTAACGTTGCAAATTATTGCATTCGCTTTGGAGCGAAAAAACAGAACTAAATATTAATTCCGACGATACTATTCTAAATGCTGAAATGACATGTGCATGCATTATCGTTATAACGACAAATTTTAACGACGATTTTAAAACAAATTTAATATTCTAACACATAAATAGAAATTCGTTTATTCTTGTCCCACTATATTAAAGCAACTGAGTTAGACCATAGTTATATATACTTTTCGTCATTAAAAGAGATTGTACAAGTCATAATTCTTTTAGAACACAGTCAAATAAATTTTTTATTAAATACATTTTTTAATCATCGTTAGTGAAATAAAATCATTATGTACATTGAATCCTAATAACAATGAAAAAGACAATGTCCGTGAAAATAATCCATGAATTTATTTGTTGCACAGTTTTTTTTTAAATATTCCTGAAAAGTTCGGACTTAATTTTTTTTAAATCAACTTGAAACTAACTAAACGGTAATTATGTGTAATAATTAATTTTAGTAATGTGATTGCAGCAATGTATTATCAGGCATTTGAAGGAATGAAGGTGCGATACAATTTACTTAAACATATAATTAAAGCAGCATCAAGTTTTCACTCCTTGAATGTTTGATCTGTTCATCCAAATAATTCTTATTATATTTTGTGTTAAAAAAATAATAAATAAATAAAGCCACTTTGTGCCAATAAATAATGCCACTTCTTTTTAAATTTATCATTAGCAGGTTTTCAAGAGGACATTTAAGTGTAGCACATTAAGTGTAGCACATGAGGACAGTAAACTCCTTTGCAACTACAGCGTGGTTGGATCATCAAAGCAAAAATGCAGATGGAGAGGACCGTTGACTGTATAATTATTCCTGTCACGGATTTGTATAGTTTGTTTCATCAACTTTATCTAAATTGCTTTTAACTTTTTTAAATTCTTGTATTCACAAGTAGGGTGTCACACAGTCTTTTTAATGCATCCACTTAATAGTCTTAGCAGTGAAATTATAGTTTGTTGTAATGCTAAACTGCATATTCAAATCAACTTAAAAGCAATTTTAGAATACTTTAAGAAAAAGAGAGATTGCAATGTTTGCGTTGACCTTGTTTTTAAAGGCCTATTGCCTTTTACAATAATGATATAGGACAAGGAAATCTATTCTCCTGTGGTGGAAAAGTTACTCACTGTAGATATATCAGCACCAACTAGACCTCATTGAAGGAACTTCCATTCTTTTGCAAAGGGCTAGATCACTTCGAATTTAATGCTATAGAATACTTGAAATTATTTTTCAGATGCATTTAGAAAAAAAAGTTCTCAGCAGTTAAAGCTTGTTAAAATGAATTAATAATGCTGACAGACTTTCGTTCAAGTTATTGGCAATTAAATTTATCCAAGGCAGCTCTATTTACTTTGATATAAGAATAGCACACTGAGTTCATGCATGTAATTATTCACTTAAATGTCCCACAGTGGCCTAGTCGCTAAGCTCCGTTCCATAAGAACACGGAAAGTGAAGCAGTACCAGCTTGGCCAGTGCTTGGGAGGGCGAATTCCTCCCTCGGCTGGACTGCTGCGGGACAGTTTACGCTAATGGGATCTGGTGCACGTAAAATCTGCTCATGGCTAAAATGCCCTCCAAGTTCAAATGATACCTCTGGGTGTGTCGATCTCAGGTGCTAAGTCTCTCATCTGAAATTGGCTTACAATTAAGAGACCATTCATAGCGGAAAATGTTGGTTTACCTAATAGGCGCCCCCGTAATGAAATGACCAACATGTGCGGCCCACGTTGTGGTCAAGCCTCCAATAGGCGGATGACCCGGCCAGTAAAAAGAAAAAAAAATTATTCACTGGAATATGTCAAGATATCCAGATTTTCCTTTGCTAGAAAACTTTATGTGCGCAAAATTTTACGAGTTCTTTGTAATTTTTAGACATTAGTTTATTAAAATAAACAGAATTGCTTTAAGTATTTTCACTAATTTATTTTATTAAGTATTATCAATTTATAGTTCATTTCTCATTCTTCTGTAAAAGGGAGGAAAATCACTCATACAAGACACTAAAATTAGGCACTCATTTAATACTATAAAAAAAAACTATTATGTTGTGCTTGATGCAGTGTTTTCAACTCATTAATTCTTGTTTCTTTTACAGGAGACTGATCGAAATTGCTAAAGCTGATTAACTCATTCAACCTGGGTGAAATTTTCACTTTAGATATTTGAAAGAAAAATCAATGTTTATTATTTCTTCATAATTTTTTTAACATTATTTCTCTCTTTCAGAAATAGATGCTCACAGAGCACGGAGGAAAAAGTATTTTGTTACATTTTTTGTTTGTATAACTTCCGCACAATATTTTGCTTGAACGAACAAAAGTAAATCAAATACATTTTTTTCCCGCAAGGAACCAAAAATATGCTTTACTTTTGTAATTAAACGAAAGCTTTTATTATCTAAAGGAAAATATATTGTTAAACTACAAAATTGTTCCGAAAGTTCAATAAAATTTGGAGAAGTTTATTCTGTGAATACAAGTTTAGTGTGATCAGTGTTGTTTCTCCTAAAATGAATATTTTTTAAAACAACTCTTAATTCCATGCTCTTTCTCTTTTTTAAATTCCCTTAGGCTTTGCTATTTAAATTATTAAAATATACACAATATAATTTTGTGACTGGGCGTATATAGAAATTTTTCTAGGGAGAGAGTATGGAAGGAAAACCTCATAGTTATAAGATTGCCAGTTCTGATTTTGTTTAGATGCATCTTAGAAGAAAAATATATTAGTCCCTAAAAAGAAACTAGGAGTGGAGGCAGTTGCCCTATCTTGCTTACTTTATAAAGCCCATTTACCTCACTTTACAGAACTAATCAAGGACTATTGATTAAGAGAGAACTTATACTCAACATCGTTGGCCCTCTGTAATAGAGAATTTACGTTTGTGAATGATTTTATATAGTTTTTTTTTTAATTGCATGAATTCACGTGAAAATAGCAAGCATATTTTTATTAAGGTGTTGTAATCTTAGCATGAAATTATTTATTTCCATCCTGACCTGTGAATTGTGTAAGGAACTCATTCACCCTGTTTAAAATGCTAAAAATTGTTTACATAATAGCTTATATCATTATTATCATAACTTTACATCAAATCATTACCTTTGCCAATTTTTGTTTCTTAAGAATTATTTTTTCGTAAACGCTACTTGAATTGAAATTAATTCAAGGAAACATTGTTTCTTGTGTAAACAAAATTTTCTTGATTCAGTACTGAAATATCTTAATAAAATCTTTTTTTTGGTTTAACAAAGCATTTCTCTGAATCAACAAAACATGTATTGATACAACAAAATTATTTAGAACATTATCAGGAACAATAAAAATTAAAGTATACGAGTTATAGTTTATAAAGAAAGAATACTGACAGCAGGGCCGTACCCAGGAGGGGTGGTAATATGGGTCCGGACCCCCCCCCGAAATTACCACAATATCTATATATTTATATGTGCGTAAGCGTATAATATGGTGATATTCAATAAGTCAGACCCCCCTCAAATGTCGGACCACCTCCGAAATTATTTCCTGGGTACGGCCCTGACTGACAGGATCACAGCAATTGTTGCAAAACGTAATGTCCAAAAACAAAAATCTTGAAAATTAAGTTTTAAAAAAATCTCTATCATTCAGTTTATATTAAACATCTTAGTGCTATTTTTAAAAGGATTAAACTAAAGTATCTATGTAAAAATAAAGAAAACATGGGACAAAATATACTGACATAAAAGAATATTTTTTATGCTATAATTTTAATAATTATAATCTTGAAATTTTCCCATGCCTTTTTTAAGTTTATTAGCTATTTTAGCAGTTTACTAAAATGAGCTATAATTCTAAGTTATAATTAGAAAATTAATTAGACAAATTTAAAAGGTAAATAAATAAAATTCCCGAGTGAATATTGAAGATAATACAGAATATTGTGCCAAGTAAAAAATTATTTTCCTTTAAAAATATTTTTATGAAATTACGTATATTTTCATATTAATTATATATGGATGAAAGAAAATATCCTCTCCTTTTTTAAAAAAAAAAAAAAAAAGGAAGAAAAAAAAATGCAATGTATTATAGCATTAGCTGAACAAAATCACGTGCTTTATTTCACGCTAAGCCAAGGTCCGAAAGCTGGTCCGTGTAGTGGATTATGTAGTTACCTGTTTTTTAGGACGAAGGACCACGAAGAAGAAACATTGAAAAGATGTTGGAATAAAAATTAGATTTTGGCTTCCGGCCAACGAAGCTGACACCGCGGCTATTTTAACAGGATGCTTACTTTTCTATTTATAATACTGGCAGTTTCTTCTTTTTATAGTATCTAAACCTATCTATTTTCACAGATCTTCGCCGAATCAAACTCAACAATTTTCACTTCGCTTTGTTTAACCTTACAGTTACGAAATTGTTTTCTTCAAAATGAAAATGATCTTTCATTGCTTTTTTTCACTGTAATTTATCATAAGGTTATACGGGGGTATTCTTACTAATATTTGTAACGTACTAAACTCTCACTTTTTTCCTTCATTAAGGAAAAAAGTACTGTCTGAGTAGCAGGGGGACATGGGTTTATTAGTTTTATAGAACAACTGTATTTATTAAAATGGTACTGCATACTTATTATACTTGTTACCTGACAAAAATTATGCATAAACACGAAACTATTTAATTTAAAATCTATTTTTTTCTTCTTTTTTTTAAATTTAATGTCTGGTAAAAGAGAGCATCTGACAGCTTTTTTTAAGGTAAGGGGGGGAAAAGAACCTAATTTTGTCATTCACAATGTAAAAGTAATATTCGACAATGAATTCGGTAAATTTTGCGAAATAAAATACTGTTATTATAATTAAAAATTATGTTTTAAAAATAAAATAAATACAAGCTGAAAGTGGAAATTGAAAATATTTTTGAGGATAACCTTAATGAATGAAAAAAAATTGCAGCCTTGTCCCTCATAGAAATGCACAACTGTCTCGTCTCTTCTCTCATCCATTCCTATAAATGGTCCATAAAAGTCCTACTCATCAGTTAATTAATAAATAAAAGATATTTCTTTGAATATTTTTCTGTTTACATGTGGTCACTGTACTCCTACTTAATACAGTGGGACCTCCCAAGTTGGACACCCCCCATGACTTGGAAACCTCTCTAAGTTGGAAATAGGGATGGACACGAGACGAAAAATTGGCGTCTCGTGTCTCGCAAAACAGCCTAAAAGCTTTGTCTCGTCTCGCAAAAATCCCTATATCATAATGTTAAAAATGCTTGTCTCGTCTCGCAAAATAGCTGTAAATCTCTGTCTCGTCTCGCAAAAAGTCGTCTCGCGTCCATCCCTAGTTGGAAACTTTTCTGGCGAACGGAACATGTACATAATATAGAAATATATTTTTATAAGTTGGATACTTTTTGAGGATCAGCAGTTGTCCAACTTACCGAGGTTTAACTATAGTTAGGTCACGCAAAATTACCATTAGCTCTCTATAGTACAACAACAAATTTTCAACAATTAACAGATCAATTTATTCTGCGTATGGATCAAGAACGCATAAGACAAATGAAAGGTTCTTAATCCCTGAAAATAAGTGTGTCTTATTGAACCAATGTTTGAATATGCAGTCCTTGACAAATATGATAATCAATTTTTTGCATGTTGTTTGTGGCGATCAGCTCCATTGGAATTAGAATTGAGCTCAAGGCAGTTACGCTCGCAATAGTCAATCAATATAAACCTGATGTCCTAAACTGAGTCAAAATTTTAATCCGTCAAATATAATTAATCCATTTTATCCCATCCCTTTTTAATCCATAATCTGAGTCAAAATCTTAAAGTGTCCATCCTTTTTTCAACTTTTATGTGTGTAAGGTTTAACTTGAACCAGGAACTAAATAATAATAATAATAAGTTGTTTCAGACTTTCGTCAAAATAAGGTGGAAGGATGTCTGATAGCACAAAATTTCGGACTAACTTTTTGTGTCTTGACAAACGCCTCATGTTGATTCTTATTAATAACTTAAACATGAATGTATTTTTTTGTGCTTTTATATCAATGTAATTGAATAAGTAATAATGTTTTATCTCCTTAGATTCTTATGAAATGGAAGATTTTATCCTGAAATTAAAGAGTTTATCCTGATGAGAAAAATGCAAAATTAATGTTTGGATCACCACAAAAGACCATGATAATATACAAGTTTGAAGATTAAGAAGATCAAGATTAAAGCAATCAAGATTAAAGAAGAAAAGAATATTGTGGACTGCTTTTTAAACTACCCTGAAGAGGAACTGGTGATTTTAAACCTTTTACATAGTTTTAATTTACACATATGTAGTTCTATTACACATTTATACAATAACAGTTTTTCATATTTCAAAGCTTTTTAGAAAATGCCATTATTGTGCTTTGTTTACAAATTACACTGAAACTAATTTTTTATTAACTGTGATGTAGTAAAAAACAGCTTGAAATTACAGAAGTTATGGGAAAAATATTCCTTAAAATGTTTGAGAATATTACTGCATTGTGGAAAGCACTCCCGATTGAACATATTGAATATTTTTAATTTGACAGCACCTGCAGTCACTTATAATTAATAATTAAAATTGATACTAGCAAGCGTTTTAGCAATTTGAACCAAATGAAATGTTGAAAACGTTAGTGAGTATTTACTAATGCTTTTTTTTTTTTTTTTTTTTTTTTAACTACTACATTTCAACCGCTGTACGATTTTACGATATAGCAATCCTTACGGAACTGATAGTACTCAACGACCTATTTATTTTCAGTTTAAAAAAATTGTAATTGATTTACAAAATTGATTTACAAAATTGATTCACAAAATAGCATTTTTTAGCGATTGCTCATCACAGTACGCATATTTTGCAAAGAATCATTATACTAAAAGCCACTAGACACCGATAAGTTATTTCATTCGTGGAATTATAACATTGAACATACTATCTAAACGAATGTTTCAGATTACAATTTTTTCACATTTATCGTACATATGAGAAGAAACACTGTAAGAGCCAAACAACTGTATTCTGATTGATTTTGATTTGTATTCATCGAAGAATTTAAAATAACTTCAACGAACTTCTGTGACTATATTTATACGTTTTTTTTTAATTCCGCTTTAAAAAAATTAATTCTCAACAGTCAACGTAACTAAGTTGATTTTTAACCCAAGAATTTTTAATTTGGGACTTGACTAACTGTATTTGGGTAATGATAGTGAAAATATGGTGTTTTCTCTTTGATCCTTGTACTTACAAAACTAAACATTTACGAATTTTTAATAAAATATCTGTCACATACATTGGAATAATGCTTTTTGGAGTTCAGTGTGCAATTTTATCTGAAGCTGCAGAAATTAATCTGTGTTGATCAACTTCTAATTCTTTATCAAGTTAAACATTTAATCAATTAAACGTTAAATTGATTAGTCTAGTTAAGTAACGTTTAAGTTGTCTAATTCTTAGACAATTTAAGCTTAACTTGTAATTTTTTTTTTACGTTTAAAATAAGATTTTATTTACATGTTTTAGTAAAAAAGGATTTTAAAAAAATGGTTAATTTTTAGTATTTTATTACGTATCAAATGGCAAGGTCAATAATTAAAAAAATAAGTAAATTAAGAAATTAAAACCAGAAATTTTGTTTTTAAAAAACTTTAATTTAACTGCCATTTATTATTTTTTCAATTTTATTTTCTTAATCCTAAAGCTCAAGAGTAGCCAATAAGAAGATTCTTAAGCTAAAAGAACTTAAGTCCATTTATTGTTTAATGCTTGGAAAAATCATAAATCACAGGGGCTAAAAAAAAAAAAAAAAAAACGATTGTTGGGATGGCAATTTTGGACATTTTCGATTACGGTTCCCCTGAGCAACCCCCTTCCAATCCACAATCGGGACTTTATTGAATGGAGCTAAATGGTCATTGGCCAGGTTGGGAATTGCTGACGCCATCTCAGCATGTCAGCATTTTAACGATGATTGACAGATGAAGGCTATGGCCGGACAGTTAGGGCTTTACAGCCAGCGGGAAGTGGTATCAATGCTTAGGTCAGTGTAATGGATGAAATGTATTACTGTGTGTAACCATGGTGAAGGACATAACAAAACGGGTATGTAAGTCATTTTGCATTAGAGTATTTCTGATTAATTAGCTACATTGGAAAAAAAAAAAACCGAGAGAGGGAGAGAAAGAATTTTAAGACAAAAAGAGTCTTTCTAAATTGGTAAATATAATACAAAGTGGTACAAATGACAAAGATTTTTGATTTTATTGTTAATAAATAACGAAATAAATAAGTAAATAAATAACGAAAAAAAGAATACATATCAAAACATTTTAAATGTATACATTTAAGGATGGTTAAGACTATATTAAAAATTGATTGGTAACGTTATTTTGAAATAAGAAATTTTTCATGAAGAAATAACTTTAAATTAGATACTTTTTTTGTATGTCATTCAAACGTGTTACTTATTCAATAAAAGCGATTGAAGAAAACGAAATCATTTGCATATTTGCAAAACATAAATTATTTTTAACCATAAAAATTTCGTTGTGATTCGGTTTCTGTTTAGATAATATATATTTGTTTCGTTTTGGAGAATTTTACATAATTCTTTTGAATTATATTTCAGAACAAATGATTTTACTAATAAATTTAAGGCTGATAAAGGCAGGTTTGACTGCAATTTATAATATATTTAGTTTAGTAAAATTTAATATTCAAGAAACGTATTACAGAAACTGTTTTTAATGGTTATAATAATTTTGCTTATCATTTTTAAACCACACAATAAAGAATATAACATCACTGATATCTAGAAAACTGACAAAGTAGATTTCCAAAATGATAACTCTGTTTACCAGAAAATCACTTTGAAATAGCAGAATTAACTAGTTTTGTTGTTGTTGTTGTTCATGCAGTGTTATTACGAATATTGTGACATTATTGTGACATTATTAGTAACGAATATATTTAAGAAAATTTTCCTCTTTTTTATCTGCAAAACCACATTACGGAAACTAATCGCATAATCCGAAAATACGAACATTTTTTAAATGCATTACTGTGTTTTATGTAGATTAAATTTCAAATATTTCTAAAAGATATACATTTCATGCTACTTTACGAAATATTAAATAAAATACAACTTTTTAATGAAAATGTAAATAAAAAATGATATTTATAAATAATTTAAAATCAGTTTAAAAGGGAAGGGGGAGTGCAATTGTGTGGTTGGAAAGCCTTTCTTTTTTTAAAAGAAATTTCATACTGAATCATGGTAATCATATTAACAGTACTGATTTATTATCGTATCGATTAATATATTTATTAATCATAATAATCATTATTCGGAGTAATATATCTATTATATGATAATAATCACTATATTTCCATCTCTTAAGAAATCCAAAAATTGTCATATCAAAAATTCAAATACCTGTTAAATGGTCTATATTCAAATTCAAATCATAGAGCAAGAAAATCTTGCCTTCCCTAAAAGGCTTAAACTAATTAGATTTAAAGGCAAACATTAAACTTATAACTATTCCTTCAAATCTCAGAAATATTGTGCTAATAGTTGTAATTGGAATAATGAAACAAAATAAAAGATAGAATTAATAAGTTAGTGAGTGAGAATAAGCACTGTAACAAATGGTATAAGCATCACATGAATAATTGAGAATATTTCCAAAAAAGCTTTCTCCTCAAAAGATTAATAAATATAAAATTAAAAAAACTTCTGAATTATTTCTATGAATTGAAATTTTCAACAGTTGAAATAAACAAATTGCGCAGTAATTATGTGCCAACTTTTAACAGCTTTTTTTTTTTTTTGTCTTTTTAATTTTTCTGCTCTTCTTTTACATAATTTTTTTAACAATGAGTAGCAAATCAATGAGTAGCAAATCTTATGAGTAGCAAAGTACATTCAGAGAATTAACCTTTCATAGCGCTGTTCACTAATGCGGATACACTTATTCAATGCCACATTACGTAGTTTAATTAGTTTATCATGCATTCGAAAATGATTTTTTAAAAAATTCTATAAAACTATTAAAATTTTTGCATTAGCACTTCGTCCGTTGTTAAGGTTTTGCAATTTTTTAATATTAAACTGGCGTTATTTGAAAATTCTTTTATCTTTTCTTTTCTTTTTCTTTTTTAAGTTCCATTTTAAAATGTAAAGGAGAGTAAATTTTCACAATAACGCAGCGTGAGAATATCAGTTCTATAAAAGATCTTTTTATTTTTTTACTACCTGTCAGAAATTTTGTGTTAAGCTGATTGCTAAATTGCTCATAATTTGAGCAGCATTTGAAACATTTCTTATTTCTATAATACTTAAAAAATATCTCCCTTTTTTTATCATAGAAAAAACATTTGAAACTGTGTGATTTAAACAAATAACATATATTTTTTTTCTGTTATTGCTCTTTACTAAATCAGTATTTCCAGCTTACGTGCTGCAATATAATATGCATCGATAAAATATAAATTCCTTATTTGTATGTTTACGTACTTATAAAAATTGTTGCAAATTTATTATTATTATTACTATTATTTTAATATTACTATGATTAACCCGTTTATAATATGATAAATTGATTAATTATGTATTTTCATAAGAATCCGAAACTCTTGAGAAAAAGTATTAATATACAAAACTGCATCATCCATTACTTTAATATCTTTATTGACGGAAATAATTTATAATGATTTTTAAAAAATCATTTCAATAAGCTCCCGTATCTTTACTTTTCGGCAGTTACGAGACTTGAAAAGTTAAATGAAAGTTTATATTTACCAATTAAGTGTAAATAGTGTCGTGTATGCTTTACATAATCGAAGATAATAACCATTTTATTGAATTTGAAAGATTTCATTACAAAGCTTATGCACTTTCTAAAGAACAAATATTAATAAATATAAATGTCTTGACACATTTTTAATGCAAATATATTTAATGCAAAAGTAGAATATAACGCTTTATACTCTATATACAACCAAAACTATAAATATTAATTTAATTTTTGATTGGCAAAATTTACACTTACATTTCACTTTATGCATAAATCATGGTATTTTAGCTTCATTTTTGCGTCGCAAAAAATGTTTTTGTAAATACAACTTCTATAAGTAATTTTTGTTTTTTTTTTAAAGTGTCCATTTTTATTTGTAATCAATATTTTTCTAAGCTACATTTTTCTGGTACATGGCTTTAAATTTTAATTGTCAGTTGCTTCTGTTTGCATCTTCTGATAAACTTTTCATGCGATTTTAAATAAACCTATGCACTGTATGTATGTATGCACATAAAATAATCTAAGATTTTATGAACTTCTAACAACAAACTTGTTTTCTAACGCACTCGTACGTGGCAATTTTACTGCGTAAGTATAAAAATATGTAAGTTTTAATTAATAAGAAAATTGTGTAAAACATCAACATTCACCCACACATACTGATACTGGGGCTGTGTGTGTGTGTGTTTATGTGGGGGGGGGGGTATCAATACAGTTACAATGGAACCTCCGAAGTTGGACAATTTTCTGGAGAACAGGATATGCCTAAAATGCATTGAAATATGCCTCCATAAGATAGACACTTTTCGAGGAAACCTATTTGTCTAATTTTCGAAGGTTTCGCATTATAAAATTGGGAATAATAAATCTGTTGCAAGAACACTGGGAGAGGAGGGAAAAAATCTTAATTTCTTGTTTATCCTCCTATTTCCTATGAATCGATCACTTCCAAAATGTCTTGCTTGTTGAAGAATTCATTGCATGCGTGCAGCCATGTACCAGAAAAAAATTCAGGGAAGATACAAAAGAAAGGAAAGTAAGAATTTCTACAAAAAAGCCCTATTGATATCCAATTAACAAAATAAAATTTCAGGAGGAGCTCAGGCTCACGGCTACACCCCTGGATACAGATGTTCTAATTGTTTTAGTCATCTTGATCAGCACCTGCTTATTCAGTTGAACTGACAGGCTGACCGTACAGAAATACGCATGGCAACAACATCTGCTCCGACTGTCGCATTTTTCACTCAATAATTCTCGTACGTTATTCAAGTGTGTAAAACTGTCTGTAATTATGCATTCTTATCTTAAAACATTGGGTGACAGTTTTGCCAGTCCTCAAAATTACGCGATCATCGAAGTGCATCCATCAAATCGCGATAAAATCGACACTTGGATAAGTGACAATATGACACGAAATGTCACATGATTCACGATAATCGAAGTTCGCCGTAGTTGGAAAAAAAAAGGGGCTTTCTGTGTGAGTTTTTGATTTCCCCTATTTCTGCAGAATTAAAAAATAATTCTGTTTTTAGTTGTCAGTTCATATTCAATATGTTGTTGACAAATCCCGTATTTGTGCATGTCGTTATAAGGAGGACTGAAATTTTTACTGGTTTTATTTTATCTTTAAGGGGAGGGGGGGGTAGAAATAGGAAATAATTGACTTAAAATTAAGGATTTTGTTCCTCAAAGAGAGAAAGTCTTCTTTTGGATTCTGTTAACTGCAGAGAGAATTGTATATTTATAAAAAAATAATAATAATAACTGAAGTATGACTGTTTGATATACAGTGGAGCCTATCAAGTTGGACATCCCCATGACTTGAACACCTCTCTAAGTTGGACACTTTTCTGGGGAGCGGAACGTGCGTTTATAGAAGTTAGAGATGATTTCGGGCTCATTTTTTGAAGCCCGAGCCCGAAATTTCAGCTAAAGAGTTTAAAAAATATCAAATTACTTCATTGACAGAATACAATGAATTTTGCCATTTGTGCAAATTAAAGACAAATATAGTTGCAAACTCTCAATGCACTTTCTAATTCTTAATATATCCATGTTTATCAAATAATGCCATTTCTCATGACTAACTAAGCAATATAAGCCGCGTTCTGAAATATCCGAAGAGCTTCACGCACCTTCTAGGCGCCCGTGGTGCTATTTTTTTTAATCGGTATACTTTTGTTTTCCTCATTCCAATCACTTTTTAAAATCTATTTCAAGGAGTATGTTTAATAAAGGAGAAAATTTTCACGAGCCCGAGCCCGAACGCAATTGTGAATTACAGAGCCCGAGCCCGGTTGCATATTAACTACCTTTACTCTCTGTTGGAAACGGGGGATCTTGAAGCCTTCTGATTGGCTGCTATCTCAGATTGATGCATGACGTCATGATGCCTTACCGCTCCTTCTTTATTTTAAACTTGTTCTTAGCCCAGCGCTCGATATAATCTTATTAGCTTATTCTTATGTAGTTTATCAGTTGTTTCAATGTCTGTTTTTCCAGAAAAAAAACTTCCCAGCAAAAAAAGGAAACATTCACTTTCTGTAAATATAAAAAGGAATCAACCAAATGCAAAACTGCATTAAATTGTAATTTTTTGTACAATACATATATATTAAAGATATAATTTTACTTATTTTCCATATTTCTTGCATTTCTTATTATTCAATTGTAACCTCAAAAATTTAATTTACAATTTTTGGATATTAAAGGAAAAGAATAAATTTGAAAAATTATTCGAATACTACCATCCCCAAATAATTCTTTCTATCTTAACGTGTCTGAATCTGAAAATAAAATTAAAAGAATTTCTGTGTTATTTACTTTCTCTTTCTAAGTTCTGGGGTTTATATTCAACAATTATAAGAAAGTTGGGAGCATTTGAAACGCAACCAACCATTAAAAAAAAAAAAAAAAAAAAAAAAAAAAAAACGACGCTTTGTGAAAGAGGAAAATTAAGAACTTTTATTAAGTACTAATAGTTTTGTTGAAAAAGTTACATAATGAAATAATTCTTGGAATTGAAAAATATTTTTATCTATTAAATTTTTTTGTTTCATCAGTGAAAAAGATTCAATGCATAAAAGTGACCGTACATGTAAAACTAGCAAGAAATAAATGAAAGTTTATAAGCTAATAAAGTTTTATTCTATAATATGTCTCTATATATGTGAATAATTTTAAGAAATGCCTTATAGAGAATTAACTGAGAATTGTGTATCCTCAAAAACTACAGCAATAAATATTGAATGAGAAATTTATTGTTTATATTAGAGTATTCTAAATACATAGGTAAGTGTATTTACCAGTTCAAGGAAATTTTTTGTTTCGCATATTTTTTTATGTATACAGTAGCATTAAAAAGATACTTTTCTAATTTCTAAAAACATTTAAATTTCTAAATATTTTTTAAAGAAAAGTATATTATAAATGCATTTGTATCAATTTATAATATACTTTTCTAATATTTGAGGTTTTAAAATATTATCACTTAACAAAATCTTTAATCAAACAAACAAATTTAAAAAAATCCTCTTATATATCCTATTATGTTGAATTTATCATTCAGAATACTCTTTTGATAAAAATATTGTCATTCTAAAAGGTAACTGTATCTTTCTTACAATGAAAAATGAATTTCATTTTATAGTAATACCTAGTACTTTTCTTTGCTATAATTAAAAAAAAAAAAAAAAAAAAAAAAAAGATGCTCTATCCTTAGAATATTCTTGTCACACATATGTAGGCATTGTTAAACTTTATTTCCTTTGAAAAACAGGGTTCAATTTTTGTCATTTAAAATTAGTAGTATTTAATATTCATAACATTTGAGTATCTGATTAAGAGAGAGAACAAATTAACTAAAGAAAAATATATGTTTAAAGGAATGCTGTTAAATGGGAGGAATTTTTTTTTAATTAAATATACACCAAAACAAATCATTCTGATGTTTTTTATGCTGTTAATTTAATTAAGGCGAGGCAGTCATGAGTTTAACAATAAAAATATAGATGGCACCACCACATATATTGAAATTTTAAGATGCTCTGAGAAAGCAGCCAATAAGAAGGCTTCAAGTTCCCCCGTTCCCAACAGAGAGTAAAGGTAGTTATTATGCAGCCCGGTTCGGGCCCGGGCTCGGACTCGGGCTTTCGGACTCGGGCTGAGCCCGTCTCATCTCTAATAGAAGTATATCTCTATAAGTTGGACACCTCTGAAAGTTGGACACATGAGGGAACCGGAGGTGTCCAATTTTTTTTAGGTCAGCTGCTTTCGACTGGTGATCTGTAAGGCTGTTTTGTTTTTTATTCCCTTTTCCTAAAGTTAAGTAACTTGTAATTGGAATTAAAAAATTCAAACAAATCCTAAAAATTGCAAATTGTTTACTGTTCCCTTACTAACTGATAAAATAGAAAAATTCTTAAGCAGGTATTTCTTCATGTTTCTATGTTTCTTGTTATGTGTCTTTGGTAAATTCTGCCTTACGATTACATATTTAAGAGTTCCCTTTTTCTTCCAAATTAGATATTTTGAATGTATTAATACTATATAAAAGGCCACGTGATGTGAATATTTCTGTAAAGAGCAATCTTAATATAGCAAACCGTCTAAGCCGGGATATTTTTCTGAGGAAGGTAATATACAAACAAGGGAATATAATTTACTTCGCATTTGTAAGTTGCGAACTTTTGTGTAAACCATAACTGTCCATTTTTAGAGGTTTTAATTTTATACTGGACGTTTTTCCGCTATTAATCGATACAGGTTAAATTTAATCATCACAAACTCTAATTTTGATTTGAAGCATAAATGCATTATACAATGATATCTCATATTTTTCAATCATGGGTTAAAAACTTCTCTCCTTCTTTTTTTAATACGGTCATTGTCAAGTATTAATGAGCAAAAGATAAATAACTGTAACTGTACAAATAGCTTGGATTACGTTTTTCATAGTTCATTAACAATATATGATGATAAAGTACCCAAAGCACAAAATTATTCAACTCTCAATTGTGTTAACCTATTGATATAATGTCTGAATGAAAAAAAAAAAAAAAAAAAAAAAACTAAAAGCTTTAGTAATTATCATCTTTTATATAATTAAAGTTTCCTACATGCAAATTGCTACAGAATTTCTAATGAGATGGGAATTCATTCCAGACTTAAAAAAGTAACACTGGGCGGTTCACGAAAACCCCAAAATTATAATTCTTCCCTGGTATAGGCGTGTCTACCCACCCCTAGGGTAAACGCTTCCCCCAATCCTCTGCATTTCTAGAAATGTTCTCTGCCATTGGGGAAACGTCGAGAATAGGGAATGGCATTTTTAAAAAGCATTTCTGTGAATTTGAAGGAAATTTTTGGGTGCTATTTTTCAAAAGAGACAGGCATCACAGGAATTTTGAACGGTTTTAAACATAAACCAATGTCGTTAAACACTCGAAAAATTTAATAATACTTCTATCTCAAATGCACTATGGATTTATATGTCATACGGCTTTCAGAAAAAATTCCTAAGCACAAAAATTGCCTTCAGAAATAATCCGAAGTGTTATCTGTTTAAGGAAAAACTTCAAAATTCCGCATGCTTAGCATTTCTCCTTCGTAACTCCTGTAGATTTATTGTTTGTAATAGCTCACAGTACAACTTGGAAAGAGACATTCTAAAATTTTTCGGGTCTCTAGCGCAATTGAATTCATTAAAAACCTGTTCAAAAATTGCAAGAAATCATTCAATTTTATCGCCGTTTATAGAAAATGCTTGAAAAAGAACTCTTTCAAGGAAATTCATACTATTGAATTGAAATTCAAAAGCTAGAATCTGTAATGAGATGGTAGGTAGTATCATATTAGTATTATTTTCTGTGGGAAGGGAGGAAGGAAATAAATAACATAGGAGTCGGGGGGGAAGTACAGAGGGCATTGTCCCCTTCCCCCTAGTTATGTCTTATCCTTCGATTTAAAAATATTTTCTTAGAAGTTTAAGAAAAGCTGCCTTTTTATACTCTTGAATTTGACTCGGAGAGACATGCTCCCACCCCCATGCACACACATTCAATATTCATCACGTTACGCTTATGTTCATAGAATTTAATGCTCATAGAACTTATGTTCATAGAAAATGTAAGGAAAATTGGCATTCAATTTCTCAGATAATTTTCAATTGCAGCAATTATAGGCTCAGACGATTGGAGCGAAAGTATGGCATCCTATTTATTTCTAATTTTTTTTTAATAGAGTGAACTCGCATTTGAAAACCCTTTTCCTTTCAAAATCCGTCTGTGTGAATGATGTATTGGTAAAATTTATCTACAATTTTTTAATCCGCCTTGCTATCTCAAGGTAATTTTTCAGACCCCATCTTACAGTAATAGAACTAAACACAATAAAATTTGCTCACGAATAATTCTAATTATCGACTGTGTAACAGACGATTCATACAATAGAGTTTGAAAATTGATAAATGTAGAATTTTTCATTCCTCAGCTTACTAGAGCAGCGGTTCCCAACCAGAGGGGCGCGCCCCCGCTTAGAGAGCGCAGAACTTTTGTAGGAGGGAGGGGGGGGGCAAGAAAAACAGGCAAAGAGCAAGTGACAATGAAGGTTTTTAAAAAATCATCTTAATTTTTTGTTATTTTTACTCCAAAACAGAGATATCATCATTTAGTATAGAAAAGGCGACAAAATGTTCACTGTTGAATAATAAAAAACTATGTGTGCTGAGGAATGTGAGCCTGTGGGGCACCATGTGAAAGGATGGTAACCGCTGTCCTAGAGGTTAAAAACACCATCTAAATTCTGGAGGAGTTTCCGAAAAGTTGTAAGTAAGAAAGAATTACAAGCTGGTCTTTGAGTGCAAACGCACGAACTTGTTAATTCTATCGACATATAAACAGGTCAATTATAGCGCTCTAAATAAAATGAAATTGATCTTTTCAAACTTGAGAAAGAAAGAAAAAAAAGGGGAGGGGGTGAGATTTGAAATTTGCAGAAATTATTTCCATGGATTTATTTTATCGCTAAATTTTTTTCTTAAATTTGGATGGAATACTTTTTAAAGGAACATTTTTCATTGGGTTCACAAGTACACTAGTATTATGTGAACTAAATATGCAAAAGAATTTCTGGCTATCAATAAAATTTTGTATTCGTTTTATGCACAGAAAATGTTGAAAAAATGAGAAATATATTTTATTTGATCTCTGGGAGGGGAAAGGGGGAGACAAAAACTATGAAAAATGTTTTTTTTCTTTATTTGCCAAACATTTATATTATATTTATTTTTAAATATTCATATTAAATTTATAAATATTTGGCAATTTATTTTAAAAAATTACCAAATATTTATATTAAATTTATTTTTGAAAACATTTATATTTCAAAACGATTACACTAACAATATTTGGAAATTTTGAATTAAAAATACAAAAATTGCATCTTAAAGCAACACAATTTTGCTGAAAACATAGATTGAGGAAAAATAAATTTTTAAAGAATTTTTTATTCACTGGCATGTGTAAAATTTTTCTCCAAAAACAAAAAAGAAAAGAATAAGAGCCGGAAATGCAAACCTTGTCGACATTTGAATCTTTCTACGTACGTTGAAATAAATGAATAGCATTTTTAAATCTGTAAGTTCTGTGTAATTTCATCAATATTTGTATAAAACGTGATTAAATAAAAAAAAAATATTTCTCATGAAGCTCGCGTGTTTGTTTTAATCAAATTAATTCATCAGTGAGTTAAATTCAGACGAAATTCTAAATTTAGACTATCTAAATGTTGAGATATTAAATAACTAAACAACTCAATTTCATTCGATGCCAACTTAAATAAATAACTATTCTGTCAGCATCATCCTTCATTGCAGTTAATTTGCTTGAGCAAACTAAGCCAATCAGCTACGAGAGGACCTTTTCAAGGAAGAATCTGAAGCATTCGCAAATGCAGCAGTGCATTTGCAGCAAGCTTGTCGGTCGATGAAAGGAAGGCACGGTCAATACCATTTCGTTTTATAGGGGGAAGAAATGTAGTGGCTGGGTCTAATTCTTCACCAGATTGCTTTTTAGAGTAAATTTTCGCAACTTAATTGATTAAACACTTTATATATATATATATATATATATATATATATATATATATATATATATATATATATATATATATATATATATATATATAATATATATATATATATTTCATTGAGAAGTTTAGACAGGATATTTTTATAGTTGCATAGTTTTATTTGATGTTAATATTGAATTTTCATTTTTATTTTAGAGGATAAATTTATTTTATTTTGTAAATACAAATTTTTAGTTAAAAAAAAAAAAGAAAGAAAAGCAAAAAGAAAGGGAAAAGAAAAAAGAGAGAAAGACTCGAGTGACTCCACTCACATTCCCGAACACTTTATCTTTGCCAAGCATTTAAATTAATTTGATTCAACTCAATTGGATGTAGTGTTCAGATGCTAGTGCACTTCAAATAGTTGGAATGTATAGGCTGCAATGTATAAGGATATTTTTTGTAGCCCTGGAAAAAACTGAAACCCCAACACACGCCAAAATTTACACAGAACGCAAGAAAGTGACCTAAAAGATGCGTAAATAATTTAATCTCAGTCGAATGCACCATATAGATGCTAGCGCACTTTCAAGAATTTGCATCTATAGACCGTAATGTTTTGTGACCCCGTAAAAAAAAATGAATACAAGTCCTGTACACACCAAAATCAATACCGGTATTGCAAGTCTATAATATATATACTAAATTTGAGTTCAATCGAGTGCACCATATAGGAGCTATGGTGCACTTCATTCATACACACACAAAAAAATTACCGTAAAAACATAAACAGCTGAAACGAATTTTGAACACCTCAAAACGTGTAAATACATCAAAATCTCAAAGTCGAATTTCTTCACGATTACACGGTGAGAGTTTCCTTTCATGGTACATGTTCGGAATGTAGAAATTGCTGGGCTTACGAAAATAATATTAATCAAATTAATAATGGCTATGTCTTGAATACTTCTTGAATATCTCTTTACTAGCTGTATTATACGATATTAAGGAATTAAAAAAATGCCAGTTATGAAGCATTCGGGGGGCTTCAATATTAACACTCTTCTTTTTTTTTTAAACTTTAAATTTTAACTATATTTAATATACGCATTGGGAATATATTAAATCCCTATACATACAAAAAAATTTAAGACACACTATTAAAAATGTTTGTAAAATATTCTGGAGTGGAAACTATTTGCATTTAAAAGGCCAGCAATAAAATTCCTGTGATTTGATTTTGGTTAAATATAAATTTCTGAATACCTTTATAATAATGTACAATGCATAGTTTATAATTACTCAAAAAAAAAAGAAGTGTAAGGCATAAATGATGAATATATATATATATATATATATATATATATATAACTTATACGAGTATATATATATATATATACTCGTATAAGTATTGGCGATATTTTATATTATATAAGAAATATTATATATATATATATATAATTTATATTATATATATATATAATTTATATTATATAAGAAAAAAACTATTTAAAAGAATATTTCAAAAAGAAAAATAACCTTTTGCTATAATAGCTATACACAACTAAGCATAACTCCTATTTTACCTTTTGCTGTTTGAATGATGCTGCTTCTTTCATTTGAAGAAAGTCACTGAAAATGAAGACGGCGGATGTGTGAAGGTCCCGGGTTCGGGACCCATCGCGCGGTTGTCGATCTAACGGTCTGGAGTTTTGGAAGGTTTTCTCCAGATGTAACGTCAATAATCGGTAGAATCCCTAAGAAAGCTTCCAACCAAGCCCCCCCCACACACACACACCCTTGGCAGATCGCCCTAGCATAGCGTTGGGATATTCACACAATAAAAATTAGGAGTTTTAAAATTTTATATTACATTAGGATCGCCTAACTGAAATTTGCTTTGAGTTGAAAATGCGAATTCGTAAACTTTCACTATAATTTTAGGTTAAAATTTCGTATAAACTGACCCAACTTAATCATGTGTTAAAAGTATTTGTATACCTATTTTATCTTATATTTTATTTATTCATTTTTTAATATGAAACGAAAGCAATAAAATTTCAGTAAATTCGTTGAAAAAGTAATTCGAAACATGAATAAAAATAATCAATTAGTTATGTGCTTGTTTGAAGGGAGTACAAATGCTGATTTTTCAAGTTAAATACCAGCAGTTAGTTCATAATTGAATAATGTCATAATTGTGCGATTCAATTCCAACTTTAACTCTTGTTGGTTGGAATGTAACTTAAGTTTCGTTTAATTACGCAAATAACTGATATATTTCCTCCAATTCTATCTTCACATTGCTTGATTTTAATACGTTTTTCACAGTTTATAAAATATCATTTCATAATTGAATAATGTCATAATTGTGCGATTCACTTCCAACTTTAACTCTTGTTGGTTGGAATGTAACTTAAGTTTCGTTTAATTACGCAAATAACTTATATATTTTCTCCAATTCTATCTTCACATTGCTTGATTTTAATACGTTTCTCACAGTTTGTAAAATATTTCCTAAATGTGCCAGTATATAACAATTTGTTTAATATCTAGAAGATATTTTTCTTGCTTTCTCTTCATGCACCTATACAGAGAAGTATCTCCCCCCAAATGGAAAATGTTGTTTTATAATTATTTATTAATTCACAGCTTATTCATTTCAAAAGCTTTATGATAAACATTATAATAAACATGTTACGGAATATCGCAAGAACATAACCTTTTGTATTTTCTAGCAAAATATTTTAATAGAATTCTTATATAGAGCCAACATAATATTTTTAATATGTCCCCGATAAAGCGTATATCAAAAAGGGCAACTCAAATCATTTTTTTTCTCCGAAATTTTGGTTTTAAACCGCTATCAAAATCTTGAAATTTTCAATTGGGACTAGTGTTCGATATCATATGATGTCAAATGAAGGTAAGCATTTTTAAACATAGCTATCAGAAGCAGCATTAATTATAAACATGCTGCATTGATTCCTACAAATGTTGTATTGATCCCCCCCCCCCAAAAAAAAAAGAACTTAATCATATTTTCTCTATGATTAAGCTCTTACCTCCCAATATTTTAAGTAATGAAATTTAAATATTTTGATGTGCAACTTTTGTGTGCAGCATAGGAATGGTGTATCTTTAACCTGACTGAAACTTTGTTTTGAAAAGCTCAGTCATCTAAAAAAGCTCTCAGTGTGTAAGTATTATGATTGTATGCCAAGCATTTTTTCAGTAAGAATGCATTACATGAAAGATGTAAATTAGTCAGTTTCACACGACATTTAAACTGCAATAATTTTTTTAAACTTTAATTTAATCACTATTTTATGACCTTATATCAGCACGTTCTAAGTACGTACTCTGTAAATAATTCGTCAATAAAGATGAAATTGTAATTGTTTTCAAACCCACAAAATACAGGGACTCTGAGGGAGGAGGAGGATCAAAGATTTGAAAAAATAATTTTTCAAAGTACAATAATTATTTTTTGATTATCTTTAATTCCTAACTTAATCATCATTCTTTTAGGATTTAAAAATTCTTTTTGCTAGACTCGCACCTTTAATAAGTCTTTCATTAAATTGCCACCAGACCACTTTCTTCCTAAATAAAGCAGTTATCATTATTTTAATTTCAACAAATATTTCACTGTTAAAATGTTTTGTTTAAATCAACAAAAAATTGGTTGGCGTACTTAGTTAAACTAAATAGAATGAACATAAAATATCTTGTTGAATTCATTAGCTTGTTGACAGTGAAAACACAAAATGGTTTGTTCAATCAATGAAAAATGTGATGATTCAACATTTTTAGGTTAAAATAGCGCCTGCAAAATTTTATTGAATCCAACAAAACATTATTTTCTGCACTTGAATTATTACTGATACTATTAAAGTATAAAGTTTGTTGATTCAAACAAGTTTTTTATCATATAAATTGTATAACATTTCTATCTTTTTTATGTTTTACGAAACAAGTAAGACTATCTTATGTATTTCTAGATTATAGTTTCAATTTTTACAAAACACGTAAAAACACATTTCCAACAGCTAGTAAAATTTTTTAAACACTAAACTATTTATATTTTACTAAATTTTTTAAAATTTAAATTCTTGCATCTTCGAGCAGATAATTTTCGCTGTTATTAAAATAATTAAAGTAAAACATGCTGTTAAAAATAGACTTTCGCTAAATAAAAGACAGAAAATGACGTTATTTACATCATTTAATCAACATCTATTCACAAATGTGTTATTGCATTTGAGATTCATTTGAAAAATATTTTTAAATTAGTATCCTTCACGTGCATTTTTAAAAACATTTTGAAATGAATCATTTATATTTGATTCACACTAAAAAATCGTAAGTATGGGGACAAAAATATAGATAATTTTTAAATTAATTTACAAAAAAGGTACGGATTTTGTAAAGCAACATAATTTTTCCTTATTCTAACAAATGTTGTATTGTTAAAAACCCTTCAAACTTCAATTTTTTTAAAAATTTATTTCATGAGGGAATAATAATAACAGTGTACACATGTGTATAATAAAATATTTATATCAATTTTGTATTAAAATATCATTCGTATGTATTGTGACTTAAAATATATAATTTCTTTAAGAAACTTTAAAAAAGAAGTAGACTTATCCAATGCAACATAATTTGTGCTTTGTTAACAGACGTATAATAAATTTCGAGATATTTACACATGTTTTAGTACTTTCAGATGCTTTTAGTGGATTAATAATAACGGAATACATACGTGTAAGTAAGTACAAACGATAACATGGGAATGTATTTTTAAAAAAATACTGACTCTCAACATTTAAAAAAAAAGCACGATTTTAAATTCATTTTACATGACATAAAGTAATGCAAGCAAGATAATAAAGTGGTAAAATTACCACTTAAAAAAAGATTTAAGTAACTGAATTTTTTTATTTTTATACATGCGATCGCTCAATTGAAAAGCTAGCAATATCACATGAAACAAAAGCAAGCGAACGTATATGGTTATTTTATGTGTACATATATGCTACTTAAATACTGCAATAGTGTGATATTACCTTTTTTTCATTTGCTAGATCCAGACGTAAAGGCTGAACATGCAAAATGCTCTGGGATTCTTGCACCGCCCCTTTTAATGAGGAAAACGCGAAAAATTAAAAACAGCTATCGGCAATCAGGCCCAACTTAGAAGATTTCCACCATCTTAGGCCTGCATGCAGGCAAATAAGATCGAAAAATTCGCATTCGTACTCATTCTCTAATTAATTACCCGGCAATTATAAAAAAAAACCTAATATGGCGCGAGAACTTCATTAGGCCTAATCGTCGATAGGGTTTAAACTTGCGCCTTTAGTCCCTGCAAGCAAACAAGGTACTGCGGGGTTCTGCTGTTCAGCCATTACGTTGGAATTTACCCGTCTAGGTTTTAAAGCATTTTGATGTTTCTTTTGGCCATTAAATAAAAGACAAACTCGCTTCTGTAGTCGCCATCCGAAGATAACCTGTTGTTTATTGCCTCGGGCTCCCAGTCTTTTCTTGCAGCCCATTGGTTCCCGACCCGTCAATCTCTCTCAGTGCACAGGTCATAATAGATTCCTGTCCAATCAGAGCCCTCACTCCCCAAGTATGCGTTGGCGTGGAGCAATTTACAAATGTTATGTCTGGTTTTAATGAATAAACGTAAGGGAAATAGCATTACTGGATTACGAAGTGGGGGCATTTTATTTTTTGTTTTTTTCTTCTTTTTATGAAGCATTTTCATCGTTCAGGTTTTTTTTTTCCCTTTGTATTGGGAATGGAAAGAGATCTGTGAAAGAAAAAGAGCAGAATTTAAATTTTGCGAATTCGGTTTCTTAGTTTGAAATTGTATGCTACATTTCTTATTATGCATTCCGAGATATTTACTTATATATTTCAGCTTTTATGGTGTGACGAGATATGTTGATTTACATATATGAAATTTAAACAGTTTTAGCTATGTAATGTGGTTTTTCTCAGTGGAGAAATTTTTTACATGTTCATAAATATTACAACATATTAGTTCATTACAAATATTACTAACACACAAGACAAACTATAGCATGAATAATCCTGTAGGACTGTGTAGAATTGATTTAAAAGTAAACTTACGTATAGCAATTTATTATTATAGTTCTTTAAATTTATCGGTATATCTCTTGTTTTAATATGTTATATTCGATTATAAGCCCCCGCATACACCTTTGGTTATCTTCCAAAATTAACTTCTTTTCTTCCTTCAAGAATTATCATTAAACCATCACCTAATATTGCAAATTTTCATAAAAGTTTGTAAAAAATCAAAAACAAACACACATGCAGAGAAAATAAAAAAAGGATAAAATTTAACAAACATTAAAAAAAAAAAAAATCTTTTTTTTTGACTGGAAGTTTTTGGACAGTTATTTTAAAAAGCACTGTTTTATTCCTATGACTGATTTTTAGAGCTACGATTACAAACTCAAGTGTTTATAATTGAATTGACTGCTCTGGCAGAACAGTAGATATGAAAGGTGTAAATGCAAAAGACACATTATCACTTTTTTGGATGTTCAGTTATGCGTATAACTTTTTTTTTTTTTTTTTTTGGTTAGGTGAATCGGATTATAATAGTAATTTGTACCATAATAAATAAATAAAGCTTGGGGGAGAAATGCTGAAAATCTTGTTTTGTACATAACTTACATTATTGAACAAATGTTGTGCAGCAAAACTCATACTTTCCAAATTCAACCAATCAGATAGGCTTGTACGGGATTATGTTATTATTTTCTTTGCATCTGTTGATGTTTCTAAAATAAACAAGAAACCTTTTAATAAATTTTTTTGCGGGTTGATTTTTGTTTTTTATTGCCCTCCAAAATAACATAATGAATACTAATGTTCAGATGTTTATTATTATTATTATGGTTCTTTTTGTTTTAAATTCAGAACTAACTTGGTCTATAGCTAACATTACCCATTAAACTTAGCTACAAAACTCAACTTTTTCATGTTTAAATTTAAATTCTAGCTTTACTAGAAATATTACAGGTTTAGGTCTATGTGCAGCTGTTATGGCAAATATATAGCACATACACAGTGAATAAATAATAGTAATGTAATTACTATTGAGTATTATTGAGTAGTATTGAGTATTGAGTATTATTGTAAAGTATTTTCTCCTGAAGGGCTTGGACTGAAGAAGTTCAAAACAATTTTTGAACGAAACGCGTATCCTTTTTCCTTTTACTTCTTATGTGTGTTTTTTACAAAGTTTTTTAATTACTTTATCGTTTAACACCAGTATTTTGAGTGTTTTTTCAAATAATAGTAATAATAATACATGTGCTAGCACATCATGTTTGTCAATAATAATCAGTTCTTTACGTTTTTCTAAGAACTTGAAAAGTGGAGTGAGTCAGTTTTTCAGCTACACTCTTCATATATTGAATATTTAAATAATTTATAGTAGCAAAATGTTATTCTTAAGTTTATTTTCATTGAAGCTGTGAAAACAATAATATGATAACTTAAGAATGGCTTATTGATAAATGACAATTATTTCTTATCTTAAATATAACTATATAACCATAAATCCATAAGGTTTTAGAAATTTAAAATCAAGAAGACAGTTGGAAAGTTGTATATGCTGAGAAGCCGATTATTAAAAGTGAAAGGGGAGAGACATTTGGTTGTAACACCTCGCTAAAACAAACAAAAATTCTTTTCGTTTTTACTTCTGAAATAGTCTGAATGTTGCAGAGGTTAAGGTTTTATCCAGATTAGTGAGATTGAATTATCTGAACCTGCTTTGTCGTTACAGGAGGAATAAAACCTACGCTACAGAAGGTACAAAAAGAGCTCTCGTAAAGTAAAGATATGCTAGCCAGAAACAGGGCCCGATCATAACGATATTGGGCACTGGGCAAATACAAATTTTTGGGCCTTTGCATTTACGAGAAATTACATAGTCCGCATTTAAGTTGTTTTGGGCACATATTAATTTGCAGAAATATATATCAAGTTTAGATACTACACTCATGTCCATAAATTAAGGATAATTCAGAATCACACAGAAATTGATCTCTAAAATAAAAATTTCACCTGTGGAATGATCACACACATCTTGAAGAAGAATATGCAAATTACAGGAAACCACCAGATGGCGTGGATGGTACGTCACAATGACGAGAGTGTAAGAGAGGGGTATATAAAGAATGGTGGCAAAGAAGTAAAATTGTTCACAAGCGCTGTGAAAGCCTTTCAGTGCAAAAACCGCATAGTTATGGCACAAAGGAGGCATTTGGATGGTGTTTTACGTGGCAGAATTATCGGACAACTGGAATGTGGACGTACCCAGCTGGAAGTATCCGAGGAACTTGGAATCGCCCAGAGTGTCATCTCCAGGCTTTGGCAACGATTCCAAGATGATGGTAATGTGAGTAGACGTTACAACACAGGCCGCCCCCGAGTTACAACGCCGAATGAGGACCACTATTTGGCAGTTACTGCCAAAAGAAACAGACGGAGTACAGCATCAGACCTGTCTCGTCAGCTCTCTTCAGCTACCGGTACGACAGTTTCAAGGCAGACCGTGTACAGACGCTTAGGGCACATTGGTCTATATGCTCGTAGACCTGTCAGATGTGTTCCACTTACCGCAACTCACTGTCGCCTGCGATTAACCTGGAGTAGAGAGCATGCATTGTGGACACCGCAACAGTGGTCTTGTGTGATGTTTTCCGACGAGTCCAGGTTTAGTTTGGAGTCTGATTCTCGCCGGACATTCATCGGGAGAGCGCCAGGTACCCGTTACCACCAAGAGAACACCATTGAAAGACACCGTTACGGTGGTGCAGGATGGCTCGTTTGGGGAGGAATTATTCTTGGTTCCAGAACTGACCTGCATGTTCAGAGTGTAACGATGACAGGCCACATCTATCGGGATGTCATTCTGGAACAACATGTACGTTTGTTTCGGGGCGCCATGGGTGCTGAATTTGTGTTTATGGATGACAACGCCCGTCCTCACCGTGCAAACATTGTAGACGAATGCCTTCAATCGGAGGATATCACCCGTATGCATTGGCCAGCATACTCACCGGACTTGAATCCAATAGAGCATGTGTGGGATATGCTTGGCCGACGAATTGCAGCCCGTCAACCCCCCCCCCCACCTGTCTACCGGAACTTCGGAGTGCATTGCTTGATGAGTGGTGTAATATTCCCCAAGATCAGATTGATCATTTGATACTCAGCATGCCTAGGCGTTGTCAGGCCTGTATTGCATCGTCCGGGAGACATCTCCGTATTAACCATCCTACTAACCATGTTATACTGTTTTTTGTAAATAGGTTCTTTTTTGATATTTGGTCAAGGGAGTAAAACTTGCAATTTTTATTAATTATGTCAAACATATAGCATCTTTTTTGCTCTTTTTGTTTAATAAATAGACTTTACAAATAAGTCAAATTTGTTTTGCTTCTTTCTCTTTCTTTGCCTGAACTTCATTATCCTTAATTTATGGACATGAGTGTAAATATATGCATACATTGCAGTAAAGAATATTAAATGATTTTTGCATACATGGATAAAATTTATTTTCACAAATGATGAATATCTAGACACATACTACATATACGTACACTTCTATACTAAACTCCTTTAAAATATAAATGAAAAGAATCGAAAAACTTACAGTACGTATCTTAAAACTGATGAGACTTTCTTATAATAAAATTTGCAAAAAGAGGCTCAAACACTGGCTCACGGATTTTGATCGAATGCTCATGGGTTTTAGAGGACCCTCAGTACAGTAAAATGTCAGAGAATCAGCTTACGACTCAAGATAATGACAATCCAAATTTTGTACTATAGAAGTAAGTTTTTTATGAATTAATAAATAACAATCTGTGTTGAAAAGTACAAAAATTTTGGGCACTTGAAATTGGTGGGCCCAGGGCAAGTGCCACGGTTGCCCTGCCGGCTCTGGCCAGAAACCAGTGATGATTTGCGCGATATTTCTAATCTGATATATATTATTTCCATTTTCGCATTTAGCTACTAGAAACCCTAATAACTTTCAGTTCTTGTGATGCTAATTAGACTAATAACATTTACAACATTTTTTAAAATCAAAATGAGTTTAAATGCTGTTTCCTCCCCCCCTCCTCTTTCTCTCTCTCTCTCTTTCCCTTTTCTCACAACTTCATCTTTCAATTCGGAATGTAAAATGGGTATATTTTACAAATTTCAGATTTTTAAAAACAAAAGTAATATGAATGGAAAAAAAGTCACTAAAAAGGTAAAGATGTAACACAAAATATAAAGAACTAAGAAAAATTGTCTCGGACGTTTTCGGAGCAATCGTCTCATACGAAAACGCTAAATTAGTCAAATGTTCCTTCAAATTTTTCCATTTGTGGAAAGCTATATCCTTTATAGTAAAGAAATTAAGGAAGAAATTTTGCTTTTATTTGCATACTAAGCGTCCACCACAAGCGTGATATATGATGTTTTATATGAGTATTTATCACACATATAAGCATCATACTAAAGCAAAATTCATGTGCACTGAAAAAAACAAAATGCTTTCCTAGCTTATAGCATAATGTGTAGGTAAACGTAACGCCAACACGTTGTGATGTAAAGACTGTGTCAATTTGTTGTACAAGGTTCTTCGTTATTGGCTTATTAACATCAATACGTCATTTTTTGAGTTGATTTACAACACACAATGCTGTACTCCAAAGCTGTTGCACTTGAGCTGTATTATTTTACAACAACATGTGTGGTAAAATTACAGCTATTTCTTGCAGTGTACAGTGAAACCTCCGTAAGTTGCACACCTGCTGGTCCCCAAAAAGTGTCCAACTTTCAGAGGTGTCCTGATTATAGAGGTATATGTTTCTATGTTAAAGACACGATTCCTTCCCCAGAAAAGTGGCCAACTTAGGGTGGTGTTCAATTTGGGAAGAAAATGAAGTATTAGTGCATAAATTAATAGAATCTGAAGAATTTCGCTTTTCCGCAGAATCTTACAAGACAATTTACTGTTTCTTGTGACACTTAAAATCATGATCAGCTGTTAGGTTTTATATCCGAAAAAAAAAAAGAATTTTTTTTAAGTACATTTTACATAACTGAGGTATACAGCTCTTTTAAAAACCAAAATAAATGTACTCTAACGAAAGGCTACACCTCCGATACTGATAAAAATAACTTTTTCAGAGTGCATATCACTGACCTTCCCCAAGGGCTATTTCAATCGACTCTCGATGCCAGAGCTAACAAGGCGAGAGGGGGAAAAATCGATTGACTGAGAAAATTGTAAGTTGGCAAAACACACCGTGTAGAAACATCTATCGAGAAATAAAAATGAAATAAAATATCTAATTACACACATATAAACGGGGTGCTTTGATTCTGTATATTTCGAAGATACCTAGAAAGCAGGGTTGCCAGATTTGCTGCCCGGGTAGCTCCCCATTTTCCCCACCGGAGCGGTTTTTTTTTAACCTTCAAAACCCGTTTTTTTTTTTTTTTTTTTTTTTTTGTAAAATGGGTTTTTTAGGATAAAACTTGATTTGCATCATTTTAAAAGAAATATCTGAATAATAATTTAATTTACTGTAGAAGCAATTAATATCTTACAAAATTTTAAAGTTCTATTTCAGTTCAAGATTATTTTTATCATTAATGGAACTATAAATCCTAATTCCATTCTGTTGCTTTTATGAAAAATAAAAATCTTTGTTTTCTACCAGTCGTAATACTGTTTAAAAGTTACTTTTAGTAATTTTTGATAGTTGAAATTTATGACATAAAATTTTCTATGAACAAACAAAGAGTATTCTATAAAATGGCAGTTGTTTGAAGATAATACGTAATCGTAAAGGATATAGAACTATACAAATACAGCAGTTAATTTTTATTGAAAGTAAAAGATTTTATGCAAACATAATATCCAATATTTTCTCATTAGAATATTTAGAAATAAAAGAACCATTCAAATATGTGATAGTAATTTCTTGGCTGTATAAAAAAGCAGGTCTGGTTGTACTGTGTTGCACTAACTATTGATACTAGATTATATCACCGGATTAATAAATCAGTACCACAAAATAAAGAAGTATATGCATTATGGAATGAAAGGAATTATAACGAATTACAACTTAACCCTCTGTTGTTCATTTTAACCATTTAAACATTAGAAAGAAAGGTGCAGGTAGGTTTTTGCCATTCATTTTTTATATTGCTTTAAAAACAAAGAAAATAAAATAACTTGAGAAATTCTATGTAAAGTCATTCAGTTATTACTAACATTTTCTTTCATACTTAAATAACTGGAATTTATTTAATATTTCTTACAATAAATTTTTAAATAAAAAATCACATTAATAATATAATTTCTTAAATTACAAAATAAGAAGATAAACCTTTATCTAAGACAAAATAAAATATGCATATGCTTTGTTTTACTACACCTACTCAAAACAGTATTCAAGTAAAAGCCAAATTTCTCACTTCCCTCCAAAGTTTCGTAAGTAACTAATTAGTTTTTGAAATTTGCACACCTCGTAATATAAGAAGTTATTGTTATTTGTTGATGTATATTAATGGTATGTCACTTAAGTTTCTATTACTATTCTTTACTAAGCTAATAATTATTTATTCAAAAGAATATGCAGTGAAAGTTTTTAGAAGCAAATTTATTCATTCATTATTTATTTATTTATTTATTTATTTTTGGAGCGAAGTGCCATGTTCCCTTTGTGAGTTAAATCCTAATTTTATGTTTGTCTATTGTTTGAAGTTTGCATTTCTATATGTGCAAATTTTTAAGTTCAAGTATCAAAAATTTTTATTTTGCTCAATAAAGCTCGAATTTTTTCACACCCCGGGTTTAAAAAAAAAAGAATCCGCCCGGGTTGGGCTTTTTACAAAAAACCCGATTTTTTTTTTTTTTTTTTTTTTTTACCAACCCTGCTAGAAAGTCAGATAAAGTCAAGCTATCTGATAAATAACATGATCGGCTATTAACCATTTTGTTCAACTGTGATATTGGTAGCGTACGTTAAAATGATGGGGCTCAACCAGAATTTTTTAAGCTTATTTATTCAAATTTTTTTGGGGGGGAGGAGGGGGCAGGGGAAGTACAAAATACCGTCATGTATAGGAGGATGAATATTTGGAGGACGAATAAACAGGAAAGCACGTGCTAACTAACGCCAACGCGAAAATTTGAGGGAAAGGGGGAGTATATTCGTCTTATTCCCCTTTCTTGTCTACGCCCCTGTGAGAGTAAAAATTTTATTTTTATCTCAGGCTTTCAATCACATCTGCCTTGGCTTGGCTGAAACCGTTATTTATTCATTTTCTTGTTCTTTAATGAATAAGTGACAGTTTTTTCCCTCTAGTAGACTCGAAATTTTTGTCCAATTGACTCTAGAAATATTCGTAGGCTGCTTATTTCTTCCCGTTATGGAGAAAACCATCGCAGCTACAAAAACACCTCCCAAGTTAGACACCTCCCTGAGTTGGACGGGTTTTCTATAGGAGAGTGGAGAGGTCTCATGAAACTTTCATAGTAATCTCCATAAATCAGGCTTTATCTGTGGGATCCGCACGTGTTCAACTGTCAGACGTTTCACTGTATTTCTATATGAAAAGCTATTTTTTTAATGCACAAAAAAATAAAGATTTCTAAGAAAAAAATATTAATTAACAGCTTTGTAAATAGCACACACAAATAAAATATAGTGCAGTGGGATCGTTCTATAATAGTTAGGGATGGACGCGAGACGACTTTTTTGCGAGACGAGACAGAGATTTACAGCTTTTTTGCGAGACGAGACACACATTTTTAACATTACGATATAGGGATTTTTGCGAGACGAGACAAGCTTTTAGGCTATTTTGCGAGACGCGAGACGCTTATTTTTCGTCTCGCGTCCATCCCTAATAATAGTTTTTACCTGTAAACATTAGTTTTTTTTGTGTGTGTGCGTGTGTGTGTGTGTGTGTTCTTGTTAATTGTAGAGGCTTAAATTTTACATCAATCAAAAATGTGATAAAATGACACAAATAAAAAAACATACCACAGTATGATTAAATTAGAAGGGTTAGATGGGAATCTAACTTTTTTGCCTGAGTAGATGTTGAAGATTTTGTGTAGTTGAAGAAGGGTGAACCTTTTGCACATCCTCTCAAAAATATTCCAGTATAAGCGAAATTTTCTGTTTCCGAATAATTAATGAGCTTTCGAAAAAGGCACAGCTCGACAGCAGTATAAGAAATTATAATTATACATAACCTGATTTGTATTTTATGATAAATAATTTTTAATATACGAAAACGATGCAAGAAGTTTGACTTTTACTCGAATACTTTTTTGAGAGGGTGTACCACCCGATGATCATACTGTGTTGCACTTTTATTTATGCATGTTAATTGTTTTAAGCTTTTAATTTTAGTTTTAAGCACCAGTTTCCTTTTTATGTGCGTGTGTATGTTTTCTTGGTAAATTTATTATTAAATCGATTTATCAAGAACTTCGATTTGCCGAAGTTGGTATGGGGAAGAATCGATTTTATTCCAATATGCGATGTTATTTCCGAGACACTTAGGGCCTTATTAACCGTTTACAGGCCAATGTTCCCAATTGGGAACATGGAATTACAAATTTATTTTTTAAAAAAAATATCAATACTGATTTGAAAAATTTAGCATATAAAGTTAAAAGAGGACTTGATTTTTTAAAATAGAAGTTGCATTTATATCATCTTTGCGAAAGTGGGGAAAATAAAATGAAAATAGCCGTTTTCATAAATTTTTACAGAGCTATCTTGATACACCCTCCCCCTCCTTCAAGCTTAATTCATACCTTTACTGAAATTTAAAAATGAATCTTTTATTAGGTCTTAATATTTCACTTATTATTTAAACTACCCATCAGTATATTCAGTCCTTGAAACCAATGTAAATTATAGTCAGAAATGACCCATGCTCCCAGTTGGAAACACAATGAAAATTGTACACTTTTTTTTTCTTCCATTTAAATTACTAATATTCTTTAACTAACGCATTAGAAGACAAAATATACAAAAACCAATTTAAAATATGCCTGGATCTCAATGCGTCTGTAAAAGGTTAACCAAACACTTGACCCGCGTATTAATCCAAACACACGTGTTAAAGTCATCGGTAAGATATCCAACCGATGACTTTAATACGGATGTTTGGATGAATCCTCGTGTCCAGTGTTTAATGAATAAGGCCGTGAGGGAAGACCACCTATAGTATCTACTATGTCACATACGGCCGCCCTGTGCTTCTATCCCTGTAAAACTACTTCCTCCTTCTTATGAGTACTCGTACTGGAGAACAACCTTCCTTTACTTGAGAGGGGGCTTCGGCTCTTGTCAAGGGTAGTCTGAAATCGAGTTCGATTCAGTCAGAGGTGAAGGAACTTGGTCCCTAGATTTTCTGTTGCATAATTTAGTATATTATTTTTAATTTTATACGATTTTTAAAAATGCTTGTTTAGTCAAAAGAATGGCATTTCAGCTGATGCAACGAACGGTTTAAACTATTAAATTATAATGTTAAATCACATAGTTACTATTATATATAAAAGCCAATAACTTGGAATAACATATACACAGACCCGGATTGGCTCCTTTGGGGGCCCTCGGATAGAGATGTAAAAGGGGCCCCTTACTGATCAATTTAGGTGGAATAGAATATTAGAATATGCAATATTTGGAATTTAGACTTACGTGCCTCAAAACCACATTGAACTATTTTAGAGGTTTTGGGGCTCCTGACTCTTCGGGCCCCCCCTCCAGCCGCAGGGTTCCTGGGGCCCTCTGATGTACCACTGCATAAAGACGTAAGATTACTGGGAAATGAATAATCCATATACTCTGATACATATATCAAATTACTCGAATTATAAAGTCGTATATCCATTTTGGGGGGGCCTCTCCGGGACCCCTTGAGCCGGGGGCCCTCGGCGATCACCGACCAGCCGACCTGGCCAGTCTGGGCCTTCATATACATGACAACAGCGAAAACTGTACCCAAATTTCGGAAGATACAGTAATCCCCAATTTAAAAAAACTAATTAAATTTATTGAATCCCCAACCTAAGTGATATCTTTAATTCTAATTGCCACAGGAATAAGCTTCTTAGGCTTGGGCTTTTTGCTTATGTTAATGTTTTATGTACTTCTACATATACTTTCCCTTTTTGAGGGACTATTTACATATTTATTTTGTGCTTAGTTTTAAAATTTCTCCATATAAACCTTTTTTTTTTTTTTTAAACATTCGTTTACCCCAAATTTTGTCGGTTTGTCGCATTACTGTGAAAGTTAGTGAGTTAGTGATTTGGAAACTCTATAAATATTTAGCTTCACGATGAATAGGACACTGCAATATATCAATGCGGAAAACGGTAGAATCTAACATACTGCTAATTAGGGTCGATTTTAACTATAGTATTTGATAACAAAAGATGAAATAGTTAAAACTTTGTAAAATAACACACATAAGTAGTGCTCAGTAAAGGTACTTATTTATCAATCTGGGCACGTGTTTCGGGAGAAAATTTTTCGACCTTTATCAGCAGAAGTCCATAAACATCTCCAATCCCAAGTTGAGCGGACACCCCCATAACTTAGAGACCTCCCTAAGTTGGACACTCTTCTGGGGAGCGGAATGTGTCCACAATATAGAAATATACCTCTATAATGGACACTTTTTCAGGGAACCTCAGGTATCCAACTCATGGAGGTTTCACTGCATTTTACGAAGTTTTAACTATTTCATTTTATAGTGTTTGGTATTTTGAAAGTTAATTTTTCGAATAAAACAGAAAATTATTTTCTGGAATTTTGAAATATGCTTATTCTGATGAAACAAAATTTATGTATGCTTCCACAATTAAAGCTTTTTCGAAATAAGTTTAAATTACTTATAAATTAAATGCAAACTAAAATGTATCGATATCTTATGGTAAAGATTAAGTTACTTTTTAAAATAAAGTATCATGAAGTACACTCAATTCAATATTTCAGGCACTATTTCATAAAACAAGGATATTTTTCAGTGGTCAGACAACTGTTTTATTTGAAATTTAATCAAAATTTCTAATGCAGATTTTGACGTGCGGATTTCAAATATCAAAATAAATAGGATTGCCATCGAACTTTTCAAACTTCAGTTCCTTTTCAGTATGTAGATGAGCCCTTAAAACATTTTATGGAATGTAAGAAAATTGAACATTTATCGAAGTGAGTCAGTACCTTTCATTCGTATGCAGCAACTGAAATTCAAAACTGCATCCTCCTGGTGCAGATTGTTTGTTTTTTACAGTGGGAAGGAGTACAGGATACAACTATTCCTATCTGCAGCAACATATCCTTTAGCATCCCACATGTTGGAGGGCAATCAAAAGAGGAACGAGATTTCTCCCTATTTTTTCGTCCTTACACGTGGGTTAGAGAATCTTTAGTTGCTGACAATATTTTAAATATTTTTTTTTACCACTGTTAGGGTTATAACAGGGAAGATGCAAGCAAGACGGGGTACCCAGCCTTATAATGACTTCTAATTAGCCAACCTCTATTGTTTGAAAGCGAAACATCCATCCATGCTGGCTTTAGTCAGTGGTGTATTCGAAGGGGGAGAGGGGAGATCCGTCCCTCTATTTTTTTCATTTCAGCCGATACGTCCCCCCCCCCCCACTTTTTATTCATAGCAGGAACGTTCATTTTCTAGGCTTTTTGAAAACTCTTCGAAGAAATTAAAATTTTCGTTTACTGCGCGAGAGCAAATATATCGGCATAAAAATCAAAAGGGAACTTTCTGACAGCTTGAATATTAGACTTTAAGAATCACTTACAATCCCATTTGTAAACACTTCAGTAGTGAAAACATATCTTTAAAAATAGTAGAATGGATTATAATCTACCCCAGCGCACTCTTGGTAAAACATGCCTTCCCAAACGGCCGAAAAAGTGACAAAGATCGGGGTAGCGAATACTCAAATACAATTGGATTGTTGACAAATGTACACGGAAAAATTATGTAGCTTAAAATGTTGATTAAAATGACTTTGTTTTTACTATTAACAAACAATCAATAATTTAGCAATTCGTAACTTTAATTAATTAATAAACAAGTAATAGTTAAATTAGTTTTACTTGATGTTTGTGGAATTATTACATTTCATTAATTAGATAAATTTTGGTTAAACTCCGTCAAAAATGAGTGTCCCCCCCCCCAAAGGACACTCTTAACTGGGACTTCTTAGGACTACACCACTGGCCTTAGTGCAGGATGATAAAAACATGCAAGTAGAGGGGACTGGTAGCAAGAAAGTCTTTCAAAAGCTGTGGATACTGTTACAAAAGGAAAAATTGGGTACATGTTAGCAGTGAAGACATTTCCATTGCCTCAGACAACTTTAGAAAGAAAAGTCAAGGCAGCTTGAGAAAATTTCACTGTGCTTTCTCTTCTACGGGTCCACTGATGCCAAATGAAGCAATATTCACATGCGGAATTTTTTATACAGCAATAGGGAAATTGCAATACCCCATCTTCCCCTACTCAAGGAGCAAGATTGGGTGGTGGGGCTTTTTTTACTTTTAAATTTCTTAAAAAAAAAAAAAAACGAAACAAAGTTATATTTTAATTGTTGCTAAAATGATAGAAATTTTAAAAGACTGATGTCCAAAGAAAATTACAAAAATAAAAGAGATTACCTAAGTGCGTTATTTATTTTTATTGCCTTTCTAGCTCTAGGTACCCCATCTTGACCACATCTCCCCTATACAAAAATAAATAAATAAATAAATAAATAAAACAATGAAAAAAATTAAAAGCATCAAAATTTTGCTTATTTAACAAAAATTTGGTTGTTTAACAAAAAGTGCTACTTTATTAATTTTGTTAATTAATATTTATTTTTTTGGCATTTGTCGTTATTTTATTGAATTAATAAAAATTTTTGTTGATTCATTATTTGGTTGAAATAGTGCCAAAAAAGTTTTGCCGAACTCAATAAAACAATTATTTCTGTGCTTTAAGTGCCCAAAGGAAAAGAAAAATGCTTAAAAAGGTTTGATTATTATCATTTTGTGAACGAAGAAGACAAAAGAGGCGCATTTCGAGGAAAAGGGCGTAGACTCATGGATTGGATCTACCAGGGAGACTACGCCCTGGCTCACTGTAAGAGTATGTAGTTCTTATACAGAGTTATTTACTTTAGTTTGTTTAAAAGTACCATTTTTGAGTATTTTTTATCATGCACTGAAAGCTTTATAAGTAGATTAATACACAAGTTTAATAAATAGTTCATTAGTAATTTTTTGTTAAGCTAGATAATTAAATGAAAAAAGGCAACTTTTTTGGATATTTGGGTTATTGTATTTTATTGTTTTATAACTTTCATTTACAGATATTATTATTGTTCGCAAATTGAAGGATTGTTTTTTTTTCTCTCTCCCTTCCCCCGTCTTCTTCTTCTTCTTTTTCTCTTTATCAACTATGCGGTAGAATTTATGACAATTTGTGTGTATGTGCGACTGCAACAATTTTTTTATCAAAAAGATGTTCTGAATAACTGATTGATCCATCAACGCCCAACCAGACCTATTTTAGATACAAACATGAAATTTCAAAAGCTTTTTTCTTTTGTGTCCAAAAAAGTGATTTTAAAATTCGCTCCGAAATGTATCGTAGGTGGTGGGCCAAAAACCTTCTTTTCACATTCCCCTTCATATCTCAATGGAAAATAGAGATAGCTATAAAATTTTTGGTTTAGAATGTAACAAATACAAGCACCTAATGACGATTTTCTGAATTTTTAAATATTCGTCCTCGATAAGAGGTAGTTGACAAAAATGTATTTTCACACATATTTTTTAATCTTTTATGAAAAATAATCGTTATCGATGATATTATTGCTTTATAAGCGCTATAAAATAGGAATACATTTTTAAAGCGTAGCTGTGGTAATTGTGTGAAGGAGGGTTACCTGTTACAGAGTCCGCACTGGTGACGCTGGTCTTTGGGGGTAATGAGTGCATGTACACTGGATGACGCGACTAATGGTGTCGCGTCTCGCAAACAGCGAAGGCCTCCGCAAAACCCTATCAGGTTTTTGTCTCGCAGCGCCGCTGTCCGCAAAAGTGCGCGCACCTATACGACACGGAGTTCAGGACGAGAATTTTGGAAAATACCTCTGACTTCTCAGTTTATGAAGGATTTTAATAAGAATTTCAAGCGTTATTTTGCAGAACTTTATTTAATCAATTATGATACGAAATGAAGATGTCGAACTGGCCGCCAAAGGTGGCTAGTATTGGGTACTTTCTATTTCGTTAATATATATATATATACAGAGAAAACTCCGAAACTTACAGGAGGTTTCCCTCAAAAAGTGTCCAATTATCAGAAGTACCCAACAGAGGTACATTTCAATATTATGGTCATGTTTCGTTTCCCAGAAAAATGTCCAACTTAGGCGGTGTCCATCTTGGGATATGTTTCCTTGCATATATGTATGTATAACATATATAATTTTGCATACAGATTGCGCATAAATAATTTGTATGAACAGTTGAAACTTTTATGCATAAAGGCACATAAATTTAATTTCATACTTACCTTATATGATAATTTAACTGATACTCAGAAATATGTTATTGAATTAAAACTCGTAAAAACACTAACACTTCGGCTTTGCATAATGTCAGAGACTGTGTTCTTTGTTTAACCTTGAGCTTCACTTGTGAGATAATACATATTTCTGTCTGCAAGGAACTTGGCGCAGTGCCAATGTTTTTTATAGTATCTTCCGTAGTATTAGAGACGTCGCGATTGTTTTTCTTTAATAGCTGAGAATATTGACGTAAGAAAGATTTTTCGGAAATTATAAACAGCAAAATTGTGTCATAAAGAACATAATTTTTTCTTTAGAGGCTGTGTAAGGAAATAGAATCTAACGATTTGGAAGGAGTGGAAGAAATGGAATTAATTTGTGTTATTTATAAAAAAAAAATTCAATTAAAAATACATATTATTCACATAAAACTCAATGAATACTTTAAAACACTTGTACTTAACGGTGTTGTTCGAAAAAACCATGTGATTTTGGTACATAATTACAAATAAACTAATTATGCCAGACACTTCAAAATTTTGAAACTGTCTCTTTACAAGCTGTACTACATACTGCAATAAACGATCAATCTGTATCAGTTTCAAAACTTTTAGAAAAAATTCTTAAAAATCGGAAATTTTCGCAAAGCGTGTCACTCTTCGAAAAATCTTGCAGCTCAGATCCATGTTTAAGAATTTTTTTCTGAAAATTTCAAAAACGCCACAGCATTTTCGCTTATTGGAGTGTGTAAAGCAGCTTATGAAGAACCATCTGGAATTTTTTGGAGACCATGGTGCTATTAGTTTATTTCAATTTGTGTACCAAGACTAAAAACAGAGTTCTTTTTTTTCGACATACACCCTTAAAAAATGCTTCTTAAAATGAGTTCTAAAAGCTATACAGCATGCAGGTCTATTATCATTTTTTTACATTCGAGATGCTTCCTTTAGAATGTGTAGTTCTTTTTTTTTAAGTTAGGATTCAGGTACATTTTAATAATTAGTACACACGCACACACGGTGGCGCACCCAGGATTTTAGTTTAGGGGAGGCTGGGCTACAAATTCTGATGAACTCGGTTATAGTTTTAAATCTCTTGTAACGTCAAAGTATTCTGTGCCACTTGACTTGCCCATAGAACAAAATGCGCAAAAGCAATTTAATTCGTTATAGTCAAATAATTATTTGATCTTTTCAGTATCGTTGAAACGGAGTTCAACTGTGTTTCGTACACTAACTGTAAGTATTTATCTAAAAACTAATTTTTTTAAGTGCTCTAGAAATATTTAAAGATAATTTTAATAAAGAAAAAATTGAATTGATTAGGAACAATTTTCAATGCTTTTCACTTCTAACCTTCCACCTTTGGGCTCAGGTCGACCCTGTCTCATCTCTAACACACACAAAATGTGTAGGTGTAAGCCATATTTCCTATTCCATTTTTGTGACTGACTGATTTAACTTATATTTCAATGTCATGAGTTTTGTGTCATGGCAAGCAGGGCCGGCCCAAAGGGGTGCGAATGTAGGCGGTCGCCTAAGGCCCCGCGCTTACAGAGGCCCCGCTCCTAGGCCATTTTTTTGCTATCACATTAGACCGAGCTTGGTAGATGGTTGTGATACATCCCCAAAAAATCCTAGTAATAAAGCTAATATGTAATAGCAGTGCTTGTAGTAACTTACATAAGACATGAGAGAAAAGAGGCCCTGCGCTTGTGCTTCGCCAGGGGCCCCGCACGCCCCTTGGGCCGGCCCTGTGGCAAGCCTGCACAAGGAGCATATGCCAACGGAGGGGTGTGCCTTGGTCGAATAGCTTTTTAAGGAGTTCTAACGCGTATTCACGTTACATCTGGAGAAAACCTACCTAAACTCCAGACCACTTGATAGACAGCACCGCGATAGACCCGAATCCTGAACCTTCACACTTCAGCCGTCTATCATGTTCAGTGTCTTATCCACTCGGCCATGGTGGGACGATTTAATTTTGAAATAACACAAAAAAAAAAAAAATGTGAGAAGCTATACTACATGATTCCTTTTTTTATGAATTAACAGCACTTTATATCTGTACCTACTACCCATTAAATTTGTCCTTCGCTTGAATACTTTTTTAAGAAGGTGTGAAACGTATAAATTTTGAACTATACAAAATAACGTATAATGCGAAGTTGATCACTTTCAATTTGAATGCTGTAGTTTTTAAAATTAATTTCATTTTTTAAATACTTAAATTTTTTTATAAAATTGAGCAAATTATAAAATTATAAAATTTTATAACTTGCTAATTCTATAATTAAAAAATTATAAAGCAAATATTTTTATAAAATTAATTCGTTTATATGCTGTGATCTTTCAATAAATCAATAAAGTGCATTCTCAGAAAAAATCATCTTTATACACCAGTGGTTCCCAAACTGGGTGCCACGGCACCTTGGGGTGCCGCGAATGTTTACCAGGGGTGCCGTGGAGATAATCCAGAAAAGTCTAAGTTTTGGGGGAGCATAATAAAAAAAAATCCTCTGAACCGATATTTCACACAAAAGTTTGCCAAGCCGATGATCAAGTAGGCGAAACAAAAATACTTTAGTCAAGTTTGAGAGTTCGGTGTCCAGTTGCCTCTATTTTACCGGAACTCCCTGAAATAGGGGGGGGGGGCAAAATTATATATCCCTTTTCCAAGATAGTGTAATAGTAAGCATAATAAACATAAACAATGAAAAATGTATCCAAAGTGTTTCATTATAATCTTCATATTCATATTGCTATAAAGGTAACCTGCCCCGAAACGTTTTCAGCCTGAAAAGGGTGCCCCGATCTGATTTTCAGCCTGAAAAGGGTGCCCCGATCTGATTTTCAGCCTGACAAGGGTGCCCCGAAATGTTTTTAGCCTGACAAGAGTGCCGCGAAGTGTTTTTAGTCTGACAAGGGTGCCATGGGGGGAAAAAGTTTGGGAACCCCTGTTATACACTAATTTATCACTCATTTTTCAACAAAAAATTTCAGTACTCCTTGGAAACGTATAATGTTTCCATGAATTCTTCTTTTCGAAATCTGAAGAAAAGGAAAAAAATTCGTTGAATCTTTAAAATTTTCTTCAATTAACAGGAGAAAAAAAGAAAAGGATAGTCGTCAAATAACGGAGATATTCAGGCAGCACTGCTTCCAGAAAAATTTCCGTGAATTGAAGAAATAATTTTTGAGAGTCCATTTTTATATATATACACTAACTTATTCCTCATTTTTCAACGAATAATTTTCGTACTCCCTGTAAACGTAATATTTCCGTGAATTCTTCCCAAAATAAAGGAGAAAAGAAGAGGAAAACGAAAGGATTCCGAAAAGAAGAGAAAAATTTTCGCAGCTGGCTGTGCTCGCGCACAGCCAACTGCGTCAAAAAAGGGTCTCTAGATCTGTGGCACGCGATGAACGTTTCGATCGTCCGCCATCTTGCTGGTAGTTAAGTCGAGCGATGGCAACGGCTGCCCTTTTTTCAGCATTGGGAAAGGGTTGCGCCTCAAAGGGTTAAATAATAATAATGTGATTTTTCACTTTCCAACCAAATACCCTTATTAGATCCATCCATTCTTATAAAGCCCGTAATTCTTAAGAAATAAAATCGAAACGAAATTTCGATTAAAAGAAGGGAAAAAAAGCAAAACACCATATTAATTTTCACTTTTAAATAGCTGTACATGGTTGCTATTGATTTTGATTCGTGAACAACCCATAGAAATAAAAAGGAGAAAATATAGCAAATTTCCGTCCATGTAATCTTCGACATAGTTATGGGAATAACAACTTAATTTCAGTCGAATGTGAGTATAAATTTTGGATCATTTATAAAAATTCTTAGCTCACACATGACAAATGAGTTTTAGTTGTATTAAATAATAGAAAGGAAAGCGAACGAAAGAAATATCTATGCGATTAACTTAGATGTTTAAAGGAAAGATGGGGGGGGGGGGAGAAAAAAAAAACTGTTATTATCTGCTAAAAACTCATTGTACAAGTATTTGTTCAGAAAAAGCACTGCATTGCGTAATGCATGGAGAGTAAAAAAATTATTTTCTGTCATCCCCAAAAATGTCATAATTATTTAATACTCACCGTGTAAAAAGAAAAATTATTAGAATCTATATATGTATAGTTCACATTTATTATTTTTCTTTTACTTTTATCCCTCTCATATCCACGATGTAATTGCACATAATATGATTAGAGCAAGATTTATTGCAAGGAAACAATTTTCCTGTTACGGCCAATTTTCTCTTCAAAATGTACGGCTAGAAGAGCAATCTACGCTTTATCTTATGAGCATTCTTACAATTGACCTTTTTGCATCGTAATTTTCAGCCTTGTCATTTTAAATAAATGACGTTATTAGGACCGCTGCAACATTTCATAGTGGTGTTTTCCCCCTTTTATTTTTACTTTATTTATACACAAAGCAGTTTAAGCAGCTTATCACAATTGTGACACATGCAGTTGAAACATTGCCAGTAATTAAGTAATTAATATTTTTCATGCAATGTAAAGATAGGCAATATTTAATAAGGAAAAGAAAAAAAATCCCATTCCTTTGTTCACCAAATTTAAATGAATTAATATATTTTTAGCTGTAAATTAGTGCTACACCAACAGCAATTTCTATTTAAAATTGTTAGTCAAAAGTTGAGATAAGGTTGTTTCCATATGAACTGCTTTTAAACGGTGGTGCTTGTGAAATGTGACATTTATTACTAAAGCAATTAAAAATGTAGCATATATGAAAGCAATTTAAAATGTAGCACATATATGTTGTTTTTGCAATTTGTTTACTCTTTAACTGCTATTTTCATTGTTTATAAAGGAATATACTGCACATTATTTAAGTTTGAGTTGCTAGAAAAAGTTCTTTTCAATGCGAAATTGCGAAATGTCTGGATTAGAACTTTACTCGTTAATGAAACGCTCAGTATGTTACGATACTTGAAAAATGAAGAATGAAAAAGTATATATAGTGTTTATCTTTACTTATTTTCTATCCAGTGGTGCAAATGTGAGAGAGAGGGGATTATAAACAGTTTTTTTTTTAATAGAACATTTTTTATTTTGTTTTATTGGTCAATGGAAAGAAATTTGGTGTCATAAAAGAAATTTTGTTTTGATTTAATCTTTTTTTTTCCACAAATAAAATTATTAACTAAATTTAAAATTCACAAATTTTACTTTAAAGCATTTCTGGTTTTAAATGTTTAGCTGTTGAAAAGTTGTAAATACAGTAAAAAATACTTTTGTTTTTCTGGGCTTTAAATGATTAAAAATTGGAAAACTCACACAAAAGAACATTTTGATAATACAATTTAAAATGCCAAATAAATGTATTTTTAAAGATAACTAAAGTGCATTACGCTTCTTTGAAAACTTTCGAACACTTTTAAACTTGAAATGACATGCCACCAACAATTGTTTGTGCGAAGCTTACTCTGTGGGAAAGAAATTCGAAAACAAAGAACGTTTTTGGTTTTAATTAAGGCTCAAGTGAATTAAAAGTATGAAGTCTTTTAGTAAGTGCACTTCATTAAAGTAAACCTGCGTATTAGAACCTTATGATCCAATGATGACCCTTATATTTTAATTTATATTTCAATTTAGAAAGAACAAAAAAAAAACTTTTTTAAAAAAAAACACTCAACAAGTACTCCTTAACAAAACGTCGATAAATGAGCACTCTAATATTAAATGGAAACTTTAAGCTTTGAACTATATTTATAGGAATGGTTTCAGAAATGTTGCTTCTTTGTCTCCTCATAGGTTTGTGTCTTCAAGCAAAACTACAATGTGATAATTTACCAACATACCTTTCTCGTCTCGCGTTCATCCACCCATATTTTCGAAAACACTGTATTTCATTAAATTTTGCTTTCTTTTTTTTTTCACAATGATTATAGAGCAAAGGAATCTCCGAAAGTTACTTAAATGCGGTTCCCACAAAAAAAATGGTCCAGTTAATGGACGCATCCAAGGTAGGTCGTTTTATTGGACTATTAAATCCTATTTCAACTAATCATGAATTGAAAAATGCGCAAAATTCGATAATGTATGGCTTAAAATCGCCCAGAATACAGCTGTACCTTGATTGATATTTTTTAAATTTTAACCCTTAACACTCCAATATTTATGTATGAATATCGACCGCAGTCTAAGCAGCAATATCAATCTAAACAAAAAATTTCAGACTAATAAAAAATATAAACTTATTAGAATAACAATAATTATTATTATCATTGCAGACATTTTTTATTATTAAAACGAGTTTCGAGTCCGAGCAACTACGCTAATCTTTAATGATCTACCAACGGATTGCAGAGGTAAATTATTGCTTTCCTCTTTTTTATCCCCATATAAAGAGCACAAGCTCTTGTTTTATTGTTAAACATGTGCTTAGCATTTCCATTACACCACAACGGCGAATAAAAATGTATTAATATGTTTCGCATTAGATATTTACGCGTTGCCTTCTTCATTGTTTTCTCGAAACAGCGAATAGCATGAAGATATTAAATGTAAATGCAAAATATCTGTTTACGAAAAATCATGTTATGAAAAAAAAAAGAAAAGTTGACAATAGGTAGTTAAACGTACTAATACGCTTTATGAAAGGCATTTAAATATCATTTCCAAACAATGAATACTTCGTCAAAGTATTATCCAAATATTCAGATAGAGAAGTTTTGAAAACATTATCATTTGCTCTAGAGAGTAGTTATTAATGCAGAAAATAAAAGAACAGTAATGGGCAAAAAATTCAGCTATAATAACGCTGCTCTTTTAACTCCTCAATGCGTGGTGGTTCCACGTGAAGCAATCAATTTCTGGCACTTTAACCAGTGATTGGAAAAATATATGAACACAAGTTGAATTTCCTACCTTTGTTTCAGATATACTTGCGGCTCCCAAAAAAATATCCAGCTTCAGATTTTGTTGAAGAAATGAATTTGCTGAAAAAATCTTAACATAATTCTTCAACAACATCAGATCTAATAATTGGACATTATTAGCTGAAAAATTACAAAATACATTGTTGAGTATTTTCTAACGTAAATCTTCTGCAATATACATTAGAGCTAATAATCGAATATTGTTAAATTCTAAAATAAATTGCTGAATAAATAGTAACATAAATCGTCAACAATATACTTCAGAGCTAATAATCGGATATTGAAGAATTCTAAAATACATTGTTGGATATGTTTTAACGTAAATCTTCTGCATTATACATTAGTGTTAATAAAGTGTTAGTGTGCTGGATAAATCCATAAATCTAAAACAATGTGCATGGGCTTGAATAATCAGCTATTCTAAAGAATCCTAAAAGGCATTGTTTTATGTATCCTAAATCTTAAACTGTAGGATAGAATAGTTTTTTCATATTGTTAGAGAATAATATAAAAAAAAATTTTGAGGCGCGCGTTACGATCATTGTGTCTTCAAGTTTTTGCGCGCGAAACATTCAATGAAAACTCATATTACAAGTTTCCAAATCTTGAAGAGAAATTTATAGGCAGTGCTAGACTGGTGAATCGAAATCACGCATCTGGGCACAAAGTTTGTATTCATGTTTTAGTCACTAATCACTTAATTAAGATACAGGGTTATTATTACTAAAGTTCCACTTTAAAACGACCAGAAAAGGAAAACTACTGGACCAGATGTTATCAAATTTGGTAATTGTGTAAAGGTGGTCGGGGGATTTATTATCCGCGGAAAAAAAGCTCAAAAATTCAACACCATTGGCAAGGGCGTATTTAAGGGGGGGGGGGTGTCAAGGATCTGAACCCCCCCATGAAGAACATTTTGGAGGGGTTAAAAAATTTCGGAGGGGGTCCAAACGGTAGAAAAAGCAATATTTTTCTCAAAAGCACGCTATATTATTATCATTTTAGAAACATAAATGAAAATTTCGTGGGGGAGTAGGTTCGAACCTCTGGACACCTCCCCCTTAAAAACGTCCTTGTCCCTGGTGTTGATTTTTTGACCTTTTTTAACGCCAATAATAAATCCCTTGATCACTTTGACCAATTTTGATAACATTTGGTCCAGTAGTTTTCCTTTTCTGATCGTTTTAAAGTGGAACTTTAATTATAATCACCCTCAGTGGTGGATCCAGAATTTTTTTTTTTTATTTATTTTTTTTTTGGAGGGGCTAAATTTTTAAAAAAGCTTATTTCACCTAATTAAAATGTACTATAAAATAAAATTTTAGTCTAAACCAATATGCATGCTTTTGGGAGGGGCTAAGTAATAAAATATGATCATTTTAGCTATTTAAAGTGTATAATAAAGCAGAATGTTACCCTTTAGCAATATATTTTGGGGGGGCTGAAGCCCCCTAGCCCCTCCCCTGGATCCGCTACTGATCACCCTGTATATCCGAGGATCAATTTAATTCAGTGTTACTTTTTATGAAAGAATTAGCTAATCTTTCATAAAAGCATTCAAATAAACCCGAAATTCTAGAACCCATACTATTAAATGATCCATTTTTTAGAGAACGAGCTCATTGTTTACTCTGGCTTGTCAAGAAACTGGATTGGGAGACTTCAACAGATTTCTAAGTAGTCAGCTGCGGTGTATGTAGACAACGATTGCGACCCTACAGTACTGTGTGCTGCTACCGAATAGTCTCGACGCCCCCAACTATTCCTAGAAATTAGTTTTGAGATACTCTGCATAAAAAAGCACACATGTAAAAAAAAAGACTAACAAAACCAGGAAGATAAATCTTCCCACGTGCGTGCGGTATCACTTCAACGTAACTATGATATCACTAAATAGCGACTTTACTTTATCTTAAATGCCACGCTAGGCAGTAAAAGCCTTCTTCGTGCCTTATCTTAATCTATTGTTAGACGGAGGTGTCATTGAAAAAGCATTTAAAAAGAATCGCGACATAAAACAAGAGGTGGAACAAACGCGTGACGTTTATGGCGTTTGGGGACATATGTCTTCCCACGTCTAGCATTGTCCTGGTTGTCCCATGCCTAATTATATTAGGCTGGGCAAGCTTGCAGGCCAATTAGAGAGGGCAGAGTGAACGGGGAGCATATCTGCATACGAATGGCCTCATTCCGCACGACTCAGGCCAGGCGGAACACAGCACACGAACTCTACCGAATGTATAAATCCAATTTGAACAGTCCCCTTGCTTATTTCTCTCACCTAATCCGGCGGAGCGCAACCCTTTTATTATTTTTATTTCTAAAGATGAGGGGGGGGGGCACTGGGAGGAAATTTATTCGTTTTGAGCTTCTTCTCGTGCCAGCGCAGTGGGCTTGTCTGACTAGGTCCGCGATGGGGATTCACAAGGGATCTATCTCAGTTGGGAACGAAAAAAAATTCGAATAACGTGCCGTAAGTTGTGATACAATTACAGTGATATCCAGGGACCGATTTGAAGAGTTGGGGGGGCCCCACGGCAAAAGCTTCAGTGAGGGCCCCCCTTCGTACGAAAACTTTTCTGCACCCTACAAGGCAACTTCATATCACACCCTACAAAGAAGTGTATTATGACTGCACGAAAATTATTATTTAATACAGATGCAAAGTGAGATGAAAAAGTTCTATAATAATAGTATTATGTAGGATAATAATACAGTAAAGTACCATTTATACGTCTTTCAAGAGACCGATCTGAAACGAGGTGTAAATGAAAAGACGTATAACTGAAACATTAATAAGCAACTTATATCAAGGCCGTACGCAGGGGGGCGCAGGGGGTCCGGTCCCCCCGAAATTTAAAATTTTGTTAACAAAACAACTATAATGAAGGCCTTTTGTGAAAAATTTAGCCTTTTTCACCTTTTGGTCCCTCCCCGAAATTTTTTTTCTGGGTACGGCCCTGACTTATATTGCATTACAGGTTCAACGCTACTAATGTAAATTTGCGTCAATGTAAAATTTTGTTTTTTTCATGTATAAGCATAATGAAAACTTAACTGATTTAAAAAAACAAACGCTTATAAAAATGAAACAAATCGTATCCTTATTTACTATGTCTTAAATACTATATATCTTTAGTGCAAATATAATACACATTGTATACCAATTATGATATGATTCATACAGACATTGAATTAAAAACAATCTTTCATAGTCGTCTGAGTATCTTTAATTATTAATTGCAATATCACGGGTTCAATTGAGTTCATGAAATCTTGCTTCAATATAGTTGACTGCGTGTTTGAAGTAAGGGGGTAAAAGGTAAATCCATTCTTAGATCCTTTATTTGATGTTCTTTATAGGAAAAGTTTCTCACTAAACCAGGGACGACATTTCAGTTTTTCACTTGAGGGGTGACTGCACCCCTTCGCTCCTTATTTGCCGCCCCTGCTCTAAACTGAAAAGTAAGGACTGAGACAGAAATTTTTCAAAGTTTAGGAAGGGTAAAAACGCCGTATAACCGAAATTGTGTCATTATGCGTCGTATAAACGAAGCATTTTTGCATTAAAAAGAATAGGAAAGAATCTGTCCTTCACGGAAGCGACGTATAACTGTAAAAGTCGTATAAATGAGAAGAGTATAAACGGTGCTTTACTGTATTTCAATTATATCATTTCATTTTCAATCGTTCATTTCATTCACGTATTTTTCAAGTAACATGTTCCACACTATTTTTGTATTAATTAATTTTCCTAATGCTCGTGACAAAGCATTTATTTACAGTAAGGTACATCACTTCACATCACTTCACTTAGGAAGCTATATAGGTGACTCCTCTTTTGTGCCTTTATTTGCCATACTTAATTTTACTGTGCTGTGAATTATTGTAGTTGTACTTAATCTATCTATCTAAAAGATCAGACTGATCGGTTTAAAATTTTATGCAAATATGCAGACATAGAGAAAAAAATATGTATAAATAAAACGTTCGCAGCATTAAAAATTCGAAGATATACCCTTACCCCAATTTTTTACGAATTATTGCTATTTTCAGCTTTAGAAATAGCTTCTCTTCTCTGATATCCGTTGCAAATCCGTAAGTAAAAAATAAATAAATAAAAAAAAATAAAGCGTTACAAAATCAGGTTTCTGATGTCACGAGTTAAAAAAATGCTTTAGAAACCAGACTGGAATTCAAAGAATCTCAGCAGATTTATTGCATTTCTATGAAATTTCATTTGAAAAAATCAACTGGACATACTTATTACAATATTTTACAGCAAGAAAAGTCCGTTTTATCGTTTCAGTTTTGTAGCTTTAATTTTATTTCCAAAATTTTTCATTGATCGTAAAAGAAATAAATACTAATATTTGTACTAATTTACCAATAAAAATGGCGCAACATCTATATCCTTAAACCCAAAACCTCCCGTTTTTATAGCTGTTCTTACAAGTCCTGTGTCGAAGATCGTTCTTCAGGTAAAATACCCTTAACATTTTGTAAAATATTACAAATGTATACATTTTGCTTTGTTATGAATGTAAAATAATTACAGCTTAACATACACAGGTGGGGGGGGCATGTTATTTAAATAAATATGTTTCTTTTATTAGAATCTAAAATAACTTCTTCAAATAACATTTAGATACTAAGTTGTTGGTAATAATAATAATAATAATAATAATAATAATAATAATAATAATAATAATAATAAAACTGAAATTCAAAATAATATTCTGACAATAATATTTTATTACTTTGCATATTGGATACAGTTACAAGGAGCTAACCATTATGAAAGCACCAAGTGAACAAATATATTTACTGTGGGATGTTTATTTTCAATCATATATTTTATAAGTTTTTATACACAGATAAAGGAAAGTAACAGGTTCTATCTGAATTTCCATACAAGAAAATATATGTTGTCTACCCAACATTTCTCTGAAAAATATCTGCTACTAGCAATCTCATACTTGCGTCTATAAATTGAATGGGTTTTCAATTCGATTACATACATCCCATAGAATTCCTGGACAGGGAATGCGTATCTGTTTCTATTTTATATTTTCTTTTTTTAGAAGGGGCATAAGCAGCATGACGATAGAGTTCTCACCCCCCCTTCCCCCATTCTGCAGTCACGCGTGGGTGTGGGTGTGCGCGGTTTGCATTTTCATTCCCCTCCCCCCCCCCATTCTGCATCTATGCATATTTCTGCTTCACTCAGCTGGGGAAAGAACACGCAAAGCAAATGGAAGATCATTTTTTTTTTTTTAATACTTTAATAGGACTCCGGAGCTCAATAACCCCGAGTTATACAAGACAAATGTGATATTTAAAGGTCTGTTCCACGCACTAATGTGATCGGAAATATTGAAAAATATAAATATCTTCTTAATAAGTTTGAGAGGGGTAGTGTGTGTGTTAGAGATGAGACGGGCTCAGCCCGAGCCCGAAAGCCCGAGCCCGAGCCCGGGCCCGACTCGGGCTCGGGCTCTGTAATTCACGATTGCGTTCGGGCTCGGGCTCGTGAAAAATTTCTTCTTTGTGGAACATACTCCTTGAAACAGATTTTAAAAAGTGATTCATGGTATAAATAGACGTACTTATTTCAAAAAATAGCGGCACGGGGGACTAGAAGGTGTGTGAAGCTCCAAAATTTATTGTATCCTATTAATGAAGTAGTTAATTTTATTTGTCTTTAGCTGAAATTTCGGGCTCGGGCGGGCTCGGGCTCCAACTTTAATAATATTGCTCGGGCTCGGGCGGGCTCGGATTAAAAGTCTTCGGGCTCGGGCGGGCTCGGGCTTCAAAAAATGAGCCCGAACTCATCTCTAGTGTGTGTGTGTGTGTGGGGGGGTAAATGCAATGTTCTTTCAAAAGATTATCCACATATATATTTAATATCACTTATTAATATTGTTTTACAGTAATACTTATTCAGAAAGTATTTAATATTATAAATATCTAGATGGATTTGAATATGTCATGGATGCAAGAAACAATGGACAAGGGTACAGAGCTATAGAGCTGATATGGGAGGCGAAACCGACTTTTCATCATGACTAACGTGTTTACTCGCGTAATAGTCGCAGATCCGTTTAGAAGCAGAAAAAATAGCTTTAGAGTTATAATATTATGTAGTAGATTTTCCCCGCACAATAGTCGCACATTTTCCCCATGAAAAAGGGACAAAAATGTTCCACTATTACGCGAGTAAACACGAACACGGTATATGGGTATTTCGCGATACGAGACCGATTTATCTTTCGTCTCGCGCCTATACCTAATTATATTTAAATGAAAATTAAAATGTGCATTTTAATATGGGTTAAAATTAAAAATTATAATAAGTAAAATAAATATTTGACTGTATAAATCATATTTTGAAAGGCAAACTTTTGTTTAACAATTTATGGTTTTCTCTGTTGTTGAAAAAAGTATTAAATTATAAACAGTTGTGGATCTTAGAGAGCTTCACCCCCACCCCACAAAAAAAAGAGATTTTTAAAGGGTAACATTCTCCTCTATTAAATACTTTAAATAGGTAACGTGCTCTTTTTATGTACCTTAGCCCTTCCCAAAATTTTTAACATTGATTTAGACTAAAATTGTTCATATTCTCGGGTTAAATAAGCTTTTTCAAAATTTAGCCCCTCCTAAAAAGAATTTCTTATAAATGGGTTGTATAAGTTTCTACAGATATCTCCCTACATTTTTTTAGTTAATGAAACCGCTGGAAAAAAGTAGCTGTTCTTATAAATGCACTAAACTTTTATTAAAGTAATCGAAAATTCATTGAAACATAAAATTTATTTGCACAAGTGACTTCTTGTATTTGTGATATGATTATAATTTATTTAGGTATTTATTTATTTTCTTTCACTGAAATACATTTCATTGCTTCCTTTCGGACCAGAGCTGACTCAAAAAATACCATAACATTTTCTCTTTCTCACTCGCCATTTCATTGCAGTTTTACTATACTAATACATCTAATTGAAATTTTCACAGTGTCTTTCATGATTTAATCTTCCGAAAAACTCTCAGAACATGAAACCTTCTCATTTTGCTGCTAGAATAAGAATTTCTTTCTTAAAAATTTCCAGAAAATTACAGTTAAAAAAAATCTTGTGCCTCTTGGCAAGCCCCATCTTAATTGAGTAACTCTTGCCAAATTACACTAAAATTATTGGTAGGTTTCTAACCGCCTTAAGAGTAATAGATAGTTTATTACATAAAAATGATGTTTTCAATCGAAAATAATTTGTGAGGCAACTTGTAGCAGCGGATTCATTTGATTTTTATAACAGAAAACATGTTTTCAAAGGGTATGTTCTATAAAGCATTTAAAAACCGCTTTCTGGCCAAACACTGTATTTTTGAAAACCATTTGGTAGCCCTTACTCTTGCATGAAATATTCGTATAAAGATTTATTATTGCAATGAAACCTCTCAACTTGGACACCCCCATAAGTTGGACACCTCCGTAAATTGGAAACTTTGCGTGGAAACCTCAAGTGTCCAGCTTATGGAGGTTTCACTGCATAATATTTATTCCTAATTTAAAAGCATGCATTCTTTTTTAGAGTGAACTGCTTTTAGTCGCAAGAACTGAAGCAGAAAATGGACTTCTGCAATGAATTCAGGTGAATTTTATCATGCGGGACATGTTTTAAAGCTTTTATGATACATCAAAGCCATTGATGTTAATATTCGAACACATTGTTCGAGAACTGTTGGACTCAGGTGAAATCACTGTTATGATTATTATTTGCAAAGATTTGATAAATAGTAAATATGTAAATAGGCAGTTGAAATTTTAAGAACGCGAAAGAAATTTTCTTATCTTCTTATGTTCCTGATCTTTCTTTCTTTTCCTTCCATATATGTCTTCTACAGTGCAATGAAACGTTTTTAAACTGCAGCGTTGAATGTTAGGCGACGCTTGGATATAGTTTATATTTTTTAAGATGTTTATTTCATTTGGGGCATAAAATAGAACATAAATTTACCAGCGAAGAAAATTTAGTGAAACGCATGAATTTTACATCTGGCAGATATCCAAAGTAAAATTCCTCAGCCACGATAACCAGGCAGATACCTCGCTGAATTACAATGAGTGAAGAATCCCTTTGACACGTACTTCATACCAATCCTCTGGAATCCCCCAGATAAAAACGGAAAAATATTTTTCGCCGCCCACCCCTCCTTTCTGCATGACAAACTTATCCCAGGGGTTAGCCGCATCTGATAAAGGGGCTGATTGCGCCCTTGAATAATTCTCGCATTCGATTCGGCAAGCCCCGGCGAGCGCCCCGTGATTTACTGCCTGCCGCCCCCTCGTAAATTCAGACTGGCTTGTCACCCACACAATTACTTCTTAGAAACTTCTCTTTTCTTTTTTTGAGCTGTTTTTTCTTGCTTTTGGGAGTTTTATTTTATTTGATGATTTTTTTCTCTCTCTCTCTCTCTCTCTTCTTTTTGTTCTTCTTCTAAAGAGAGAGCTAAAACGGTTTTTCGGAAAGTTGGAAGAAGTGCATGAGGCACTGTTTTTGACACTTTAATTTTTTTTTTTTTCTTCTTTTCCTTTAACGGATTTGCGTCTCCGACTTGTGCCAGAAATCAGTCGATAAGCTCGTTGAGCGTATAAAGTAACGGTTTGAAAGATTTCTCGCTTTTCTTTATTTTTTAAAAAAACTTTTTTTAAAGACTTGACGAATAAGAAGATAAATTTTGTGAAAATGTTTTGTTGATAAAAATACGAGCTGAAAAAATTTTTTCAGATGAAAATAAGACATGTACTGGGTTGACTCGTGGAGAAACAAAGTTATAAGTAAACCAAAAAACTGGAATGAAACAATTTTTTCATTATTATTTTTTTAATCTTGAAGAAAGGACCAAGATCTTGTTGGAATCTCCAGAAATAACTAGATTGCTGTTTTTGCATTTGCTGTTACAGTTTTATCTTTTTCTTTCTTTCTTTACTTTTCTTTTTTTTTTTTCCCCTGACAGTTATGTTGAACGATTGCACCAAGATCTTATCAATAACATTAACAAACAATAAGACAGACGATTTTTTGCATTAAAAAAAAATTAGAACAGTAAATTGTTAAAAAACATTATTTTCATTTTTAAAAATGTTGATGAAAATAAATTATATGAGCTAACTTAAAATTTTTTATTCACCTGATCAGCTGATTTATATGAGCTGAGTTGAAAAAATTGTTTGAGGAAAATAAAATATCTAAACTGATTTAAAAAGAAGAAGCAAAGGAAATATGTATTGGTGAACTGTCATGAAAACAAACATCAATGAATTATTGCTGTATTATACAGGGTGTCCCAAAAAGGTTATAACGCTCTTTAATTCTTTATCTAGAGATAGGTGGACAATGTAAATAGACAAAAGGCTCAAAATAAAGTATGAAAACAGACTACATTAAGAAAAAAATCTTCCTTAAATTTTCAAAGAATTACACCTTTTAAATTTGTATACGACCCCCGTACAGAATAATTCCCAATTAGTAAAATATGCCCCATACACTAATGAGGTAATGGACAAAATTTCAGCCTTTCATCATAAAATGTCTCACAGATATGAAGGGAAAAAATGACTTTGGATGATAGTGCTTCAGGGGTCGTACATAAATTATGGAATAAAATCATTTCTTGCATTCCAGCAATAAATGTTCCCATTCAAATCCATGTATAGCCCGTGGTGATCATCTTTTTTTAAAGGTATCTCTGAGGCATTTTACGATAAAAGGCTGAAAATTTGTGCATCACCTCATTAGTGTATGGGAAACATTGTGTTTTAAGTATCGGAGCAAGTTCTCAGAAATTGGTTGTTTTGAAATGACAATTTGTAGGTGTTTCTTTAACAAAACTATTATGCAATTGTTTTTATTTTTCACTTTAAAGTATACTTGAATGAAATAAACCAGAATCTTCAGTTGAAATTTTAGCTTAATTAAAATACTTACAATTAATAATCTTTATTACAATTAATAATAAATCAAAGCATTTTTCAAAATATACACAAAATACAAAAATGTATTTTGTGTGTATTTTGAAAATTTATGTACTTTGTATTTTTTCAATTCAGAAAGTATTTTGTATTTTAATGTGCTCCAATCAATATATCTTGCATTTTGTATCAAAAATGCATTTTCAATGTATTTAGCCCAACTCTATGGGTGTGAATCATAGCTTGTAAGTAAGTAAGTGAAATTGAAATATACTCACGTTAAAGATTAAAAATAAATAACTTTGAATAAACCACGTATAAAATTAATAAGACTGAACTACTATTTCTGTTCGGAGTTTTTATTTCAGCATCAGCTAAACAGTTAAACTACTGATGAAAGGAGGGCAGCTGCTCCTTTCGAAGCAGAAGTTCAGTTTTCATTATTATTGTTAATTGTGTTTCACTCAAGTTATTTTTTTTTTAAGCTCAAAGTAACTCGGCCTTATCCGATTAATAATTATCGTTGGCATGAAGCGAAGCATACTAAATAAATTATAACGTTTAATAACTTATGTTATATTTACTATATCACATCAAATTTCCTAACAACATTCATTTACTTCTGAAAGAAATTCCTAAAGCTTTATATCTCGTGCAACGTTGTTTATATCAAACTTAAAAAAAAAAAAATAAAGGAATAAAGGTATTTAACATGATACTTTGGTTTACGCTTACTCAGTGGTTTTTTTTTTTTTTTTGTGTGTGTGTGTGTGTGTGCGCGTTGCGCGTTCGATTATTATGGAATAATAATCATTTTCAGAAGGTAAAATATTTCACTAATCATTGTCTTTTAAGTTTAAGATTCAAAATACTTACCACTGTACCTGAAACTGAAAAATTTATGTACTTCTCTTCAGTGAAGAGAAAGAGGCAGTGTTTTTATTGTTGAATTAGCTTAATTGTTGAATAAAGCAAAATTTAAAGAGTCATGAGATGCGTTAGACGTTCGAAATATTCTAATTGAAAGCACACCCACAAAATATGAAAGTTTTATTAAATTCCCTTATCATAAAAGCAGATTAATAATTTAAGGATGAATTATATTAATGAGTACTGCAAACGAAAATAAAACTCTCGAACGCAATAAAAAATAAAATGGCACAAACTATAATTTAAGAAGCGAAATTTAAAAAAAAAATTGAAATAAGATAAATAATGTGATTCTACTTTTCACAATGAACAAAATTATTTTTACGTATTAAATTGACTTTGTTTTAATAACAGAGCTCAATCATATTATAATCAAAATTAAAAGAGAGATTTTAAGCATTGTGTCTTCACATTAAAACGTGATTGATAATATCACGTACGTATATAAGAAAGGGGAGTGGTTAGGGGGTGGCGACACCCCCCCCATAGTCTAAGCACAGACTGTAATTATAGCCAAATTCTAACCTTTTGAATCAATCACTCAAAATAGTATACGGTGAAAAAAAATTTTAATTTCATAAAAATTTTGAAAACTTTGTATTAATATTAATAAAATATATGTAAAGTTAATTTTGTAAATTTTATAATTCAGTGCGTAAAAAATATTATTATTTTTTGCGCACTATTTAGTATTAACAATTTAAAAATTTTAATGCTATTGAAAATTTTTAACAGGTATTTACAGTAAAATTCAATATCAATCAAATTTATAATAAGAATAGAGCCCCCCCCCCTCCCTTCCCTTGATACCTCCTATGAGAAAGCTTTAGCTAAAAAATTCCTTGAAAATACGGAAAATGTACTGGCAAACGGAACGCCAGTACTTTTCCAGGGGGGAGGGGTGCTCCTATGGGTCCGGACACGCCCCCCCCCGAAATTATCACAATATCTATATATTTATATGTGCATGAGAGTATATTTATATATAATATGATGATATTCAATAAGTCAGACCCCCCCCTCCGAAATGTCGGACCCCTTCCGAAATTATTTTCCTGGGTACGGCCCTGATTAAGGAATTTTATTCCTCTAAATTTCCGTAGAAATTCTATTCCAGAGAGACGCTGATACTTGGAAATTGTCTTGTACTGAAATATAAATGAAGAATTTCCCTAAAATTTTACTGAAAGCTTCCAGTGTATGGTTATTTGTAGAGTACGCCCGTAGATAATATTCCGATGTATGTATAAGGTGACCATACGTCCCGTTTTGAACGGGACAGTCCCGTTTTTAGGTGGCTTGTCCCATTGTCCCCAAGCACAGCTTTGGGACACCGTAATGTCCCGTTTTTAGAAAATGTCCCCTGCAATGTCCCGTTTTTAGAAAGAGAGCAACCCACGGTAACGATTTCAATAACGGACACTAAAAATCTAAAATCATCCAACGGCAGTGTCTGTAAAAAAATAAATAATAATAATAATAAATAAATAAATAAAAACTTGACCTCCCTCCCTCCCTCTCGAGACGCAAAGAAAACGCCGGGGATGTATTGTTTTTGTGTTTGTTCTTTTAGTGTTCTTTTTTGTTAACTGTTTCAATTTCTTTTTTTATTTCCTTTTTTAAAGTTCTTGTGCCGGATGGTGTTTTTTAATTCGAAGAAGGGCCTACCCCTTATACCACCCGAAACGTACGTCTTGAACTATTTCTTATAGTATATGTGGTTTTTGCAAAGTTGTTGTTATTTTTTGTACATTTTATTTTGATATTAGCATTAACACAATCTTTTTTGCGCGTTTTCTTAACAACTAAAAGATACCCAGACCTGCAAATTCAGTCTCCCTACACTATTACTTTAAAAATTGTAGATGTCCCGTTTTGAGGAAGAAAATAAATGCGCTATTTTCAAAAAAGTAGTAGATGTCCCGTTTTCAAGGAAAAAATAAATGGTCACGTTATGTATGTAAAACTGTTCTAAAATTCTTTTCTGAATAACTGAATATTATGAACAATGCTTGTGTGCGTGAATTTACACGGAATATTTCTAAAATAACCATGAAACACCGAAATTCTCTTAATTTTTAGAATTTTAAATTAACTTATTAAGTATCTGTCTGCAATTCCTGTTTCAAATATAAGTTACTTCATAAAACTTGAATCAAATGTATCGAAGTCCCTCCACATTTTAAATTTCATCGCACTTTCCACAAAGCAAGCACAGCTTCATTTTCTATCTTTTTCGCCTTTCCATGGCAAGTATTTTATGCGACGCAAATGCACTAAATAAAAAAACTAATAAAAACTTTTTTATGTCCTAAGCGCGCGCCGGGAGCTAGGCCTAACTACGCTGTTTCCTCTTTCTTCGCTTGCGGTGATCCGGCCATTTGCTGCCGCCGGGAAATGGGACAGCGTCCGTCGAGTAAACCCATCAATTGAATTTTTCCGATGTGGGAGCTGAGGGCCATAGAAGTCAGCAGATGTGATGTGCATTGTATTAAAAGTGACGTCAGTACAGATGTCTTTTTTCTTGCTCCTTTATCACTTATTAACTTGCAATGTTTTGAACGGTTGTTATAACTGTCGCGTATTGGCCGCTAAGCTCAAAAAGTTCATTTAACTGTGGATTTCAACTTTTAAGGTTCTCGTGTACTCCCTTCATAAAGCCCGTCCCCGCAACGTCATTCTCTGGAAAAAATATTCTATTAACTGAAATACCCAATTAGAATACATAAGAATAAAATGCAAAAAATAATATTGAATAAGCATGTACTACCGTATTTACCCACGTATACGTCGATCCGGCGTATAAGTCGACCCCCACTTTCCTGATTAAAAAAATCAAATTTTTTAAAATCCCGCGTATAAGTCGATCCACCACTTTCCCGATCAAGAAACTTTCATTTTTTTAAAATACACCCTCCAAAAAATGTATTCGAGCAAGAGAGAAATTTCCTATTTTAGATTTGCGAATAATAATTGAGTTTTTGAAAAACGCACAACTTGATAGAAATACGGAAAGTCATAATTTATGCAAAGCCTTATTCATATTCTATGATAAATAATTTTTAATATACGAAACCAACGTAGGAAATTTCTCTCTTGCTCAAATACTTTCTTTGGAGGGTGTACATTTATTCAAAATCATCTGTAAAAAAAAAGAAAGTACTAAACATACAATAATAAATATAATTTCACTAGTAACAAAAGTAGAATACAAAATTAAACTGATAATAATGAATAATAATAATAATAATGATATGACACTACTGATAGTATGATATGGCAAAATACTAATACACAAAGTTAAACTGATTCAAGATCCGATTCAATATCGGACTCATCAAACAATTAAAAAAATTCCTTCGTCGTCATCGGCTCATCATGTAACAAGTATTGGGTTAGGATCCCTTAGAAAGACCTCCACGGGGAGCGGGAGGCACCCTACCCTTCGGCCTAGAGTCCACGCGTGGCTTACTGGCCGTAATCCAACAGGAACAAGAACATGATACACATTTTCAATCTTTGCACCGCTCCATTCTTCCTGATATGAAAATCAACCTCAAAAGATGTCATTGTGTTATGGAATGCAGGCACTCGTCTTATAAAAAGGCATTTTTTTTTACTTCTGATTTTTAAAAAAAAATAATTAAAAATTAAGGACTCTCGTATAAGTCGCCTCCCCCCCCCCAACCCAGCTTTAAAGCCTCTTTTTTGTCCAAAATTTCTCGACTTATACGCGGGTAAATACGTAATATTTGATATGCATTTTATTATCTACTCCTTTCCCAGCAAAAACAGTATTTGATTTTTATTTTCTTTTGAAATTGTACTTTTAAGAAACCATGCAAATTTTGAGGAGTTTTTTAAAGAATTCAATTGTGGTAGAGACTCGGAAAAAATATATTTTAGCAAAGTGATAAAAAATACGTTTTTTTGAGATGTTATAATCTATGAAGGATTCGACGCTAATAGCACTCTAGTTAAAATGTTAGAGTATATAGCTCGGCCGTGGTGGTTGGATGTGGGGATTAAACATCCAGTCTCTCGGATATAGGCAGTGTATAAAATTTGGTATTATGTACAATATGATTTCAAAAGTGAGTCTCGAATTGATTTCTATAGTAATCAACACAAACTCACATTTTTGTCTAATCAACCTTTTGAATCAGAGGCCTGTTTAAGGGAATTGTCCAAGGGGTCTGAACCCTGCCTGAAATTTTTACTTTTGCTAACAAAGTGATAGTGATGAAGTTTTTTACATGAAAAATTCTGCTTATTCCAACGTTTGCTCTCCCCCCCCCCCATCGATTTTTATTTTTTTTCTGGATACGCCCAGTGAATTTGAAGTCCGTAGAGTATTGATGAAATGTTATGTTTAAATTTATCGCGTTGATTTTACATTGAAAATATTTGGCGAGTGTAAATAAAGTTAGTATTTACTTTAGGAATGTGTTAAACGTATTTTTAAAACTGTGTAAATATTGGACATGAACAGTTTGACAAGATAGTATATTTATCTTGAAAATGCTATGGAATTTTTAAATAACAGAAGGATCACTTTCAAACGCTGTCTTAAAAATCAATAGTTATGTGTCAATTGAAGTTTAATCATAGACATTTGACAAACATTTTCGTTTATCAATAAAAATGATTTATAGAAGTTAGGTTTATAAAATTTTAAATAATGATATGTTTTAAGCTGTACATGAACTAAAAAATTTGGAGTACTCCTGTTTTTTTTTATTGAGGGGGGGGGGAGACCCCTAAGGAAAAAAAGAAAAGAAAAACGATAGAAAATTGTGACTGCTTGAGGAGTTATAACGATAATAGCTATAAGTACGCATATTGCTTGATAATTGGCATACATTTCTTTATATTTTGATTTCTACTAGTTATCTAGCACCTATTTGATACTTTTCATCTATGAACTGATGCTATTGATTCAGTGTTAAAATTGGCTATCAGTGTTTCACCTGAAGGGCGATCGTCGCCACAGGATTTCAAACCTTTAAAAACGAACCAATTATGTTAAAAACTCGAAAAAAATAATAATGCTTCTTCATCCTGTGGACTATAGACTAACACTAACAGTAAAATTGTATGTCTCCTGCAACTTTCAGAAAAAATTCATCACAAAAATTGCCATCTGAAATGGGCCGCGAAGCTAATATCAGTTTAGAAATATTATTGCAGAATTCCGCATGTTTAGAATTTTTTCCCCTGACTGTTTCGTTACTCCTATAGGCTCATTATTTGTAAGAGTTCACAGTACTACTTGTAAAGAAAACATTCTAAATTTTTCGAGTCTGTAGTGCAGTTAAACTTCTTAAAAGCAGTTTAAAAGTTGCATGATTTTCAAAAAGAGAAGCCTAACACAGATTTTTAATTGAGTAATCTTCTATTAGATAAAATGTAAAAACTATTCTTCACTGTTTAAATGAGTAATATTTTCAATGTTTAAATGAGTCAAAAAATATTAAATGTAAATAATCTGCATTAAAATATTATTTTGTTGCTTGGATAAGTAAACATAACTTTTGACAAATTTCATCTTTAACTGGATTGAATCAATTAAATTTTGAATTTGTTGAACCAATTATTGTTCGTTAGGAGCCGTTTAGTTTATTCAGCTAAATGTAACTTGGGACATAGTGGTTTCAACCAAATATTGGACTACGACTGGGATAGTAAAATTTCATAAGTTTCTGTTTTCTGTATCAATAAATCTTATTTTACTATTGAAAATAGGAAACGTATTAAAATATTCTTAAAAAAAATATTTTCTTTAAATATACGTATTCTAAATAATAAATTCTAAATCTTTAAAATTGATTTAAATTGTAGAAAAAAAGCATTGAATTGAAGCTATTTTCACTTTGCTAAAGAGAAAGAAATTATCCTAAAGGGAGTATTAATTTGTGTTGCAAATAAATTTATGTAAAAAGATTAGGAGAGAACTTTTTTTTTTTTTTAAACTATCCGATAGCATATCAGATGCTGTGGTAATTAATAGACGGCCTAGCTCCCTTTTAAGCATAACTTACGGATAGAACTTTTATTTTGTAAATATTTTTATATATACCAGATGAGTTTCGTCTGTTAAATTAGAGCAAGAGTTATGTGAAAGCTCCCACAGCCACAAATAAGCCTTCCCTACATCTCAACCCTATCTCTTCAAATTTTATCACTCCACCTTTCTGCGTCACCTTTTGCAAAACTAATCTACAGCTCCCTTGATGACGTAAACACGAGGATTTCTGTTGAAGACTGTGTTAGGCGGTATAAACAAGGTTCTTCCATTATGAAAATACAGAGAAGGTAAATTAGGCGTAATTGCAGAGGTGGCCACAGATGTTTCTTGATTTGTGTGACCTTTTGGGACTAGGTTCCTTACAATGTACAGCACCCGGAGGACGGATGGGGGAACAGGGTTGCCAGAATGTCGCCAAGGGTCATCCGGATATCGCCAAAAGTTCGCCAATTTTTATTTCGCACGGGGCATGAAATTGTACGATGTTATTTATTTCATCTTTCACAATAAAGGAAGAGCAGGAATAGCGCAATAAAATTACCACTAAATTTACCGTTCGTATTTTATGGTTACGTATAAAAAAATATTAGGAATTTGTCGAGATTTCCCGTAATTTATTGAGTGTTCTCCCTTTTCTTTTATTCGTTAACGCCTGTTGCTTATTCATTTTTTAGAAATCTAAATTAAGGAAAATTTAATATTTTTCGTTAAATAATTCTAACAATTTATGTGGTTTGATTTAAAAAATAAATTATTTGTTTAATTTATTTAATAAAATAATTAATTTATCAAATTAAATAAATTAATAGTATGACTATAATAAGGCAAGGATGTAGCGAGAAAAAAATTTTGGGGGCTGCCCAAAGGTGAAAAAAGTATAATTTCTTACAAAATGTTTGATTTATTGACATCCAATTAACAAAAATTCAAAATTTCGGGGGGGGGGGGTGCTTGTTAGGCTCTCCCCTATAGCATCCCTCTTGGTTACGTCCAGTGGCGGATTAATGCAAGTTTGTCGGGCGGGCGGTTGGTTTGTCGGTGGGGGCGGTTAGTTAGAAGATTGACATATACATCCACTTTATGGAAGTAAAATAGGATCTTTTACATTAATTTCTTTTTTCTCGGGGGGGGGGGGGCGGTCGCAGCTCCTTCAATCCTCCCTTGGTTACGTTCCTGTAATGAGGATTTATTGTAAATTTGTATAGTATCGCGAATGTGCTGTGTTAAGCAAACCTGCACAAGGAGTATCTGCCTTGCGGGGAATGAAGGGGGGGGGGGTGGTTTGGGTTTAGAACTTTTTAAGGGGTTCAAACGCGTAAACCTAAACTTATTGGGGTTCGTCTTTGCTGATCACAGATTGAAATAATTTTTACATCAGGAGATGGCTAAACCAGTATCTTTTTTGACGTAAATCAGAGTTTCTCTAAAAATTGTTTGCAGTTATTGTTTACTAAATATAATTGTACAAAATTGGATCATTATAAATGATAATGAATAAGTACCAAAATATTTTTTTTAATTATAAATCAGGGGGGGGAGAGGTGGGGTTTTATGTAAATTAAATCATCTGATTTAACCATGACAAGCATTCTACTGAAATACAAAAGATGTTTCGTTATCGTAAATTTGTGTAATAATAGAGAAATTTGTGTCATAAAAGAGAAATTTGTGTAATAAAAGAGAAAAAATTGCCCCTTCGAATCGATACAAAATTTCAAAATTCAGCTAATACGAATACTATATTTAAACATGTTGAAATAAAATAAAATTAAAAAATTTCAGCACAGTGGTAAAAGTGTCGAGAATTAAAATAGAAAATGATTTCTTTTTCTTTAAAAGCAGAGAAAAAATAACGCTTTATATATATAAAATGTATATATTATACATTTTTCCTTCCTAGAATTTTTGCTTTAGATGAACTAGTGTCATTACATACAGATGTATTTTAATTATAAGAAAATAATAGTTTCTGAGTTCATTGAAACTTTTGTTAATCTACTATATGCATATAAATTAGTCTGCAAATGATGCGTCTGTGCAAACTGTTGGAAAAGAAAGTGTAAAAAGCAATAGAAATGGGATAAATTTCCATTTGATTTTAAATTTAAACTCAAATATTTTATAAAGTATAAGGATGCTGCAAGCATCCGGAAGGTCTCATAAGTGGTACAGAAGCTTCTCATTGGACCTGCATTTATTATAACTTCCTCTTAACGATTGGTGGAGCTTTTCCATTTCAGTTCCTATTTAAACAAACCTATTTTATGAAATGCGATTGTTTCAAATACATTAAAAGTGATATCTAAAATTTTCTTCTCATTAATTTAAATAATTAAATAATGGAAAAGTGATTTTTTGCAACAACCAGTATCTTTTTCATTACAACTTTCAATTTTCTTCTAATTAATTTAAATAATTAAATAATTGAAAAGTGATTTTTTGCAACAACCAGTATCTTTTTCATTAACACTTTCAATTTAAAGTTAATCTTTTTTTTTATATATACGTATTTCTGAAAACAGCCGTAATATTAACATTTTTTATTCTGACACTGAATAAAATTTCTTATTTTTTATGAGTAGTTTAGAATAGAAATCTAAGACTTTTTCGTTTCCTAACCCTGAATCTGCTACTATCTTCAAGGCACACGCAAGTCCTGAATACAGAGATATTCCTAAATGAACATTGCAATTTTTGTTAAATTTTTTAAATTATTTTTTACTATTAACCTTTACTGCAATACTTTATCTTGTGATTAATAATACAAGACATTTGGATTTAAAAAATAATTCTTAAAACTGTACCGAAAGGGGTGAGATAAAATAACTGCTTTTGATCAGCTTCATAACGAGAACATGCGAAAATATTCAAGGGTGTAAGCAACTAATCAAAAGGTTTTCTTAATTATTCTTTAGAAATTATTAATTAGAAATGAATTTCAATCATAAAACTTTTATCATTTTTACAGATTATTTAGATAGTCAAGCAGTATTTTCAAATATTGCATATCAGGTTTCGGGTTGTCTTCAAGTGAATTTAGTAAATATTGTTTAATATTTTTAGGTACGCCTATTGGGGAAGGGAGCAAAAGCATGGTAGGAAAATTCAGTTGTGCGGTATGCAATAATCGTTATGTAGTATTCAAAATAAATTAAAAAAGTCGAACGCTTTTTCTTCTAAATCTCATAATTCTATAGCAGCCTTGTTTGCAAAACTTATTTATACTCACATTAATAATAATAAAAAAAACCTTACGTTTTACTTTAACATTATTATTTGATAATACAAATAAGGTATTAAAAATCAACTTTTTTGTGTGTTTTCGTAAATAGTTATTTGCTACTGTAATAGAAATACAGGAAACTATATAATTTCACGGTGGTTAAATACATAAACCAAAAAGGCATTGTTTGCATTATTAAAAATCAAAAATGTAGTAATTTAACGCCAAATATGGCAACCAAACTTTTATTCGACTCCGCCCAATCTTTTATTCCATTCCAAAAGATCAAGGGGCGGGAGGGCACAAAAGGGGACAGGTTCCCCCCATATACCAGAGAGGAAAGGGAAAGGAAAATTTATGATTGGTTTGGGTTCTTACGTACAGCTGGTGCTCTCCCCCTGTTAAATCTCTGTTTGCATCAGATTTAAGCATGTAACAATTGATTTATTGGCCAAAAACTGCATGAATAACAGTTTTGATAACAGTGTATAAACATTGCAAACCGGAAATCCAAATTATACTTGTTCAATTATTTCAAAAGTTAGTTGTCTGTAGTCCAAACACCATATGTATTTAAATGTTAAGAAAACAGTCTATAACAGTTAAATATGCTTTCTACCTATACTCCTATGCTGTTTCCGTATAAGGGAAATTACAATGCATGTGTTGTCTAAATTGTTGAAACATTTAATTTTATTTGATTTATCAAGCAAAAACTGTACCAATAGCTCTCGTCAACAAAAATAGCTCAGTAAAATACAAACTAAAGTCTACACATGTTTTTGCAAAATCTGGGCTGTTTTACTGTATAAAAATATTTCTTAACGGTTTGTTCACAAAATAGTATGCAAATGTTTATGAAAAGTTTTAAGCATATTTATTTATTTATTGTAACCCCTAAACATTTTTAAATCAGGTATTCATGTATGTTACATATTTATAAATAATTTAAAAAGGGTTATAGAAGTGATTTATATTTTAGGTAAATACACTACACAGAATCTGAATAGATTAAAATATAATAATGAAATTTTCTTAATTTTTCCATGCTTGTAATGATACTAAAGATAGGAAAAATAATGTTAAACATTTCTTATTTTTTACTATTACTTAAAATTTAATTTATTAAAAAGTAAAAGCGATATGGAAAATACTTTTTAAACTTATTTTTGAAAGCAGCTGTTGGAAGATTTCGATTAATCTCATTTAATTTTAAGATTTAAAAAAATAGCTGTTTAAAATCCTAAATTATTAGCTTATCATTAATCACACATAATTAAATGTTACTCTTGTAAACTACTTTAGTCAAAAATCAAAACTGACATATGAATGTAGCTTGTCTTTTTTAATAACACGGTGTGTTTGCTTAATAAATCTCTGATATAATTGGATGCGATTCCTCAAAAATGCCCTAAGTCCAGAAATCATTTTGTGCTAAATTAAAACGTGAAGTTTACTGTAGCAGGATAAACCTATTTCGTTATTTCGTCCTTGAATCCTATCTGCATAATGAACTCTAATTTATGGTTATTATTATTACGGTTTCTTTAAGGAAAAATGTAAATTTAATTATTAGTAAAGGGGTGGAGGGATGTCTTGCTAATCAGTAGCAATACATTTTGTAGACATGAGTGTTTGGATATTTTCCGGTAAAAATGGGTATAAGCAATATAACAATGGAACCAGTGTAATGTGACCATCCGCGAGAAGAATAAACTGGCCATTTTCTAAAAGTGGTCACCTTACAAAGTGTAGTGATTATAAAGTAAAAACAGGTAGTCTCTTTATCAAAGTGGTCACTTTACCAGGTCCTACTGTATTTCATTCTAATTCATGCGCCTACAAATGTAATAACTTATTTTTAAATCATCAAATGATGTTCTACTATGATCATGAAGCTAATGTACATACTAAAATAGAACCCAAGTTCTGCAAAAGTTCAATGAGAACTATAATTTTTTCTCTTTATATCTGAAAAGTCAATAATATACGCATTTTTCATTAGTTTAAACGAATGGTCAGTTAATTAAAAAGCGCTTAAAAACAGCCGCCTAATATCAAAGAAGGAACTCAAGATTAAAACTCGCAGTGCTAGAGCAAAATATAATTTTAAGTGCCTCGCCATTCGGCCCCATAAATATTCATAGCAATATTTATAACGTTTAAGCCAGAAAAATGATATAAAAATTCTGATATAATAGATGATCGACTTTTAAAGTGTAGTTTTACAATATTACGAATACTTAAATTAACACAATATCTCAAATAGAAAAAACTATATGAAGAAGAATGATAGTAACTGCAAAATAACTAACTTTAAATTAAGCTTTTTTTTTTTTTTTTTTTTTTTTTTTTTTTTTTTCTGTCAATCAAGACAATAAAATAAACATGAGGTCTGAGATTTAACAATAAATGATAGGAAACTTGCATTTATTCAATCATTGTCGAAAATGGGGTCAACGTGATCCCATTCGCAATTTCTATAAATAAACAAGAAAGTATTAAAGTTTATAAAATTTTTAAGTAGACAAGATTATGATAAAACCTATATATAACAATTCCTAGAAAATAATTTCAGCATATAATTTTTTAAACATAAAAATAAATATGTAAATAAAGGAAATAACAAAAGTGTTAATGTAAAAACTGAGCAACTATTTTACGACTTACGATTTCCTTGCTATAAAACATGGAGAAAATTTCCTAGAAACGCGGAAAAGTATAGTAAACTTTCTGATTTGGTTATATGGTATATCTAAATTACATGCTAATGCACATTGAATATTAATGATAATTAAAAATAGCCTTTTGATTTACTAATGATAAAAGTAAGAGAAAGTGGAAAACAAAGTGCCTCACTGTTACTATCATCAATTTCGAATTAGGAATAACAGCGCTCTCAAAAAAGTATTCGAGTATAAACTAAGCTTCCTATTTTAGCTTTCCGAATAATTATTTCTTGAAAAAACGTGCATCTCTCTATAGGAACATGAAAAATTATAATTATGCATAACCAACATAAAATAGTTCATATTTTGTAATTAGTAATTTTTAGCATACGAAAATCAACGTTGGAAGTTTAACTTTCTCTCGAATAATTTATTCAGAGGGTGTATACAGCCTCTCAAAAAAGTATTCGAATTGAGTGTAAGGGAAATATCATACCTCTTGGTTGAAAAATAAATAAATAAATAAATAAATAAAGTTGATCTTCACGTAAAAAAGAAAAAAAAAACATCACTCAAAATGTATAATAATTTTCCAGGATAGGCTTAGCGTCAAGGGTACACAAGAGGACACGTGCCTTCTCATCGTCTCAAAATCTTTTGATTTAAAACTGTTTTTTTATTTAAGAGAAGTTTTTTTTTACATTTAAAATTCGATTTTTGTGGGCACACCTAAATTTTTTTGTTACGTTATATTTCTCAGTCTTGTTTTGAGTTGCATGATTTTCGAAAAAGGATATCACATATTATAAAGGATATCACGTATTTGGATATCACATAAACATGAGATGAAGTTTAGCTTTCTTTCAAATACTTTTTTGAGGTTTCGTAAACCCTATTTAGTAAAAGATATCTGTACGTTGAAAGTTATGTAAAATATTAATATAATTCGGTAAATTGAAGATCGTAACTCAGATCCCCTCCCCCTCCCCCCAACTTTCTACTGTTTTTTTTTTTTTTTTTTTTTTTTTCTAACGCCGAGCAAGTGAACGAGTGTAATTTTTGCACATAGTAAATCGGCATACAATTCTAGGTGGTTTCGTTTGTTTAACTAGCTAAGAAAGTTTATCGCTGCCGAACAGCTACGTAACTCATATCGAGAGAAGGTGCTTAGGTATAGCTTTGTTAATCTGCCGACCGCCTATATAAAGGACCCCTTCTCACCTATTTCAATTACTTCCACCCCAAGAAAAAGATTTCCCTGGACAATCCAATCATAACACAAGAAATCCATACGTAATCTTCTCCTGTACACCAGCTGTGGGACACCCTAATCTAACGACTGCAAGAAAAAGGGTTGGCAATGCATGCGGGCTCCCCAATTCACATTATTTTCTGAAGGGGGGAAAGGGGGGGGGGCTTTAATTAAGTTCTCTCGGGGGAAACTTTGAAGCAACTTCCTTAATCACAGTGTAGCCATTAATTCTGGTAGTCATGGCAACGGGATGAAGGGAGGGGAGGAAACGGACAAAAGGACCACTGGGATCGATGATGCATTTTCTAAAGTTTAGGGCATCGCTATGAAGGTTGGTTTTGTTTGTAGAGATGGGATCCGTTCAGCAAGGGATTCTGGATAATTTATTGTCTGAATAAATATTAAGTGCTCTTTCTTGGATTTCCGCTTGCGGCCGCTAAATTTTCTGTTTGAGTGAAAACATTTACTTTTCCTCTTTAAGACTGGTAAAAATTTGTACATTGTCTTTCAGTTAAACCAAACTAATTTTACATCAAACTATGCAAATTGATTTTGAAAACAACAAGGATTGTTTTCTCCAACCTATCAAGTATTGGTTGAAATATAATTTGTGGAAGAGTTTTAATGATAGGTTTTTCACTAATGTACGCATTTTAGGGTCTTTAACTAAACTGTAGGGCTATTTTCGACATTTGTAAGGGTTTGGGGATGCACCCCTTCCCCTACGTGTCTCCGTCTGATAATATTGAAATAAATAATACAATTTTTCTTCAGGAGGATAGAACAGTTGTGCATACCGGAAGCCCCCATACATTTAATCCCCTCCTTTTAAGTAAATTAAAAACATTACGATTTTAATGGTTTTAAGTAAATTTTAAGTCCGATCGTAATGGTTTTAAGTAATTAAACCGTAAGTAAGTAATTAAACCGATCGTAATGGTTTTAAGTAAATTAAAAACATTACGATTTTGGTTTAAATTTCTGTTTTTAAGCAGAAAGTGAGAGCTGAAAAACTTTGTATTTTAACAAGTTACAAAGGAAAGCAGAAACATAGTTTTATCGTAGTTATCGTACATATTTTTATAATAGATATATACAAGACGATATTTTGATACTTTAAATAGGGTGTATTTCCGTCATGCTTCCTCCTTTTTAAGAGTTGAACTCCTCAACTCAAATAACTGCATCCCTATATATTTTTTTTTATAAATCATTAATAATTCAAACTTAATGGTAGTAAAATTATTTCTTATAAAAGCGTGCTCAACGACGAGTCTTACACTTGACTTGCTTATACAAGTCCTTTTGTATTTAAATATCAAAGTAATGAATGGTTAGAGATTTTTAAGCTTAAATGAGCATCGCTTATTTAATTATTAAATATAGTTTAATGCAACATTAATTTATTTCATTTTCATTTTTCATAATATTTATTATTGCTGGATGTGACTACGAGAAGAGGAACTCGGCTATTCGTCTCCCATGCTAAAATCGAAGCTTTCTCTAGTCCCGCAAAATCGTTTTATAAGAAGGAATTCTGTCTCTTCTACCATATCAGCTGCATGTCTCGGTCTCGTCTCGTAGCCATCCCTAATTTGTTTACTAATCTTTCCGTATCTTAAATGTAAGAGAAAAGGGAATGAAGGAAGAAAAAAACAAAAAACAGTATCATAAATGAATGCCGGGTCAAATGATAGTGTTAGAAGTGAAACAATCTGACTGTTTTAAAAATTGCACTCCAGTCGATGAGCTTCAATTGCGAGTGTTGTAAAAATGTCTCCATCCTCCAGTAGACAGAAAAAGCATCTCAATTAGTGGCTTACAAAACATTACGTTTTGAAAATACTTTTACTTTATTTCCTTGTTAATGTAATCTGAAGAGCATTAAGGCAAAGCTGCTCGAGGGTTATCTGCCTAAGGAGGGTTGCCCTGAGTGCACTGAAAAAAATATCTGTCAAATTTACAGAAAGCAACTGTCAGCCAGGACTCCAGTTTATTTCCGTATGTTTTTCAGAAGCCTTCTGTAAATTTTGCAGGCTCTCAGTTTATTTTACAGAAATCTTCCGTATAGGAAAAAAATACGGAAGATTTCTATAAAACATGCAGAAAAAAAAAAAGTGGCGTCCTAGCTGACAGACTTTTTTTTTGCAGTGTGGAGAGTTTTTTTAAGGGTTTCTAATGCGTATTCACGTTTCATCTGGAGAAAATCGCTCCAAAACCTCGGATCTTTAGGTCGATGGACCGAGCGATAGACGTGAACCCAGACCTACACAGTTCAATCATCTACCATGTTCAGTGTCTTTATCAACTAGGCCATGGTGGGGCCTTAATGGAATCTGAACTGTTGCCATTAAAGATAACAGAGTGAAATGGATAAATTATACAATAGAATCCATTTCAATACCAGAAGAGTGAACTAGCTGACATAAACTTTTCTGTAAATTACTAACAGATTTTTACAAGCCGCGAGGAGTGAAAAATTGAAATGGGAAGTAATATCAGTAATCCTTAAATAAGAGATCACAAAAGAATCTCCCTGGATATTTAAACTCTGAGAGAAGTAATTTGAAATCTCCTCTTAAGCCTGAAACTTCCTTATCGACCCAGTCCCTCGACAGGGACGACTTTTGAATAAATCAGACTTTTTGAATCCGAAGATGAACGGTTATAGCGAAAAGGAAAGCCAATCTCTAAAGCAAGCAAAGGATTAAACCCCTTCATTCTGGGATACGACATAAGGACGCATTTAGGAGATATTAGGTGACAGAAATTACATCAAGGATGTGAGGCATATTCATAAGATTAGACTGTGTCTGTCAGCGGGAATCACCCTTTTGAAGAAGCATGAACATAACTACGGCGCATATTTCATTTCTCAATTTCACACCATCTGCGCTGGCAGAGTCGTAGATTTACGGTCGCGAAAAGGCCAACTTCCCCTTGTAAAAAAAAATAAGAGTGAAAAAAGTTTGTGGTGGATAAAAAAACGGCGAAGCCTTAAAAAATTGACAGAAGGGAGACTTTTTTTTGCCCCCTCTCCGTCTGGTCGTCTTTTCTCACGGATATCGAACCAAAAACTAGTTTACATAACTTCTCAGCAATCTTTGAGAGAAACAGCCTGGACAAAGACCCAAGAATCTTTCTGGGCTGAAAAAGAGGCCTTCTTCCTTCTTGGAGGGGAGATTTTCAAGGGAGGGCAGAGCAGCAGAAAAGGGCAGAAGGGTACCTTTTTGTTGTAGGGTCATACCTCATTGGACAGAGAAGAGGGGCTTTCATGACAGCGTTCTGACTGCAGTTTTCCTTGAATGTATACTTTTATTGGCTAGTTATCGCTTATGGTGATAGTAAAGTGGCAGAAAACAACTGGGCACTGTAAAAAGATACAGTTTTTATGATCCCATAATTTTGGACACAAATAATTTTTGCAGTGTCGATGGTGATTTTCAAGCAATTGGACGGACATTTATTTATTTGAAATGAGTTGTCAGGCATTTACTTATTTTGAATGGCTTGTGGGACATTTATTTATTTGAAATGGCTTGTAAAGTTGTATGGACAGTATAACGTTGTTCATCAAATCTGCTTAAGCTGATTCTATGCATTTTCTGCTCAATTGGGAAATTTGAATAACAGAGGAAATATTATTCAAAGAAAACCTTCGAAAGCTCAAGAGGAGGGCTAATATACAATTTAAACACAGTTTTAAAATAGCAAATATCTTTGGAAGAAAACCTTCCAAACATATTTTGCTCGCTACAACTCTAAACATTTACTAATTTTTAGTAAATGTTTAGAGTTGATTATAGATAGTTTTGTAGTTAAAATATAGTTTCATGGCAATAAGATACAAATTTCTTTAATCCCTAAATCCATTTGAACACGCTTTGAGTAATAACAATTTTGATAACAATTAAAAAAAAAAGTCTATTTTCTCTTTAAAGTCTCCCAGTTTACTAAAAATTATTAATTAGAGGTATTTTAGAGGTTCTATTATATAACCTGTTTCCGCATGCTAAATTGATGAAGTGAAAACAGCGAAAACAGACATTTTACTTCTTTTGGACAAAGATCTAAACAATTGTATTTATTTTATAATCATTTTCTTAATTGATGTCCCACTTATCAAGCGTGTTTCGTTCTTCAGAAGATTGCACTCTTTAAAGAGGCATCCAATTCAGTAGATACAGAGGGAGGAAAGTACCTGGTTGAAAACCAGGTCGCATCCGCCAACCTAACCGTTCGGAGTTTTCTGTGGTTTCCTCCGAAACTTAGCGGCCTAGAGTCAACGTTTAGCCAATTCGCCGCAATCCCACAACACAAACACACAGAAAGGAAGTTTCACTATAACAACTGTGATGCGTCTTTTAAGTCAGTGAAAATTTTCAATAATTATTTTACCTAAGTTGAGATAAAAACTTGCTTCGACTACTTATTTAGGAACTTTACATTTCTGGTGCGCTCACTCATTATTTTCGATTTACAAAACTAAATCAATTTCCACTTTTCTCACAGCTTAAAAATTTGAGTATGAAACATTTGTTAAGTACAGGATCATAAAATAAGCTCTCCCCCCCCCCCTCCGCCGTCAACGCACACACATATACAAAGTTGTGAGATACATAAAGCACATTATATTTAATATTGGGCAATTTAAAAGTTAATGCTGAAGACGATTAGTTAAATAATTTTTACTTTTAAATTAAGTATGTTTTCACAGTTTGCTTGAGATTTTTCCCCCAATATGCATTATGTATATGTGATACATAACTTTATGCTAATTGACACGAGTATATAAGTATACTTACCACTGTTTACGACAGTCTGAATATTGAAGAATGCAGTTAAAATTTTCAGTTTCAAAAGTTTTTCTTTCTTCCTTAGAGCCTATTAAATTTAATGTTATCTACTTCGATTTGTTAGTCCATTTCTTCACATATTAATTTTTATATTATTGTGAAATTTTATATTACTGTGCATTCATAGGCTTACAACTTACACAACTTACAGAGGTGCATTTCAATAGTATGACCATTTTCCGTTCCCCATAAAAGTGTCTATTATAGGGAGGTGTCCAGCTTCGGAGATTTTTTACATTACTTGCTATATTATTATTACTTTTTACAAATTTATTTTGATCTTACCTTTGGATGTATACCTGTCAATACCTTGTCAATACTTGTAGTACAGTAGCAATTACACTGAACATTAATAGAATGCTGAAATGTGAAGGTCTCGGGCTCTTACCACCGCGCAGCGGCCGATCTATTGTCTGGCGTTTGGGGTGGTTTTTTTTTTTTTTCTGTTGTAACGTGTATACGCGTTAGAAGCCCTTGAAAAGTCTTTCGGCCAAGGCATTCCTGCCTTTGACAGATAGAGCTTTGATTTAACAGCACAATATTGGCAACTACTATGACTAAAAATAGTTATGATAGGGGTAAAAAGAAGAAAAGAAAAACAAAATTATGCATTTTTCTTTTTATAACCTTCAATACGAATTCTTTTGATCCATAATTAATATACAATATATATATATATATATATATATATATATATATATATATATATATATATATATATATATATATATATATATATATATATATATATATATATATATATATCAGGGGCGTAGCCAGAAATTTTTCATGGGGGGTTTACGACTACTACAACTCATATATATGTATGCGTGTGTGTGATAATGTAGTGAAGAATATGCATTTTGTATGGTAAAAAATTTCTCATGGGGGGGTTATGACCCCCCTAACGCCCCCTTGGCTACGCCCCTGATATATATATATATACGCACATTCATCCGAAAAAAGTGTCAACCTTGTCTCTTAGAAAATATTGTCCGACCAGTGGCATAGTGCATAGCGCACTGAACTGCGAGACGGAAGGTGCCTGGTTCGAAACCAGGTCACGTCCATCGACCTAACTGTTCGGAGTTTTCCGTGGTTTCCTCCGAAACTTAGCGTAAATACGGGTTAGGACCCCTTAGAAAGACCTCCACGGAGGGTCCACCCCATACTCCTAGATCCCTCGTGCAGATAATTGGCCTTAATCCCACAATTAGCAAATATTATCAATGCTCTTAAAAAGAAAAAAAAAAAAGACCTGGACACCTCATGACTTCCTTGTACGTTTATTAAATCATATTTTCGGTGCACTTCATCTAAACTCATTTCCTTCTAAAGTGGTATAACACTGGAATGATATTAAGGTTCAGTGATTTTTTAGCCAAATATTTGAGATATCGTTAACCTGGATTCAGTTTGAAAGATTTATTCTTGGCAATAATTAATTGTCGCCAAGCAATTATTGATTAATTTGTCGATATTTCTCCAAAAACCGACAAGCTTGTGATAATTTGCAAGACTTGGGGGGCACTGACGAAATATTGAGTGTCCATAGATTTTCAGTGAATTGAACGTATCCATAGACCTTAATATATTTAATGTCTTTTAGGTAAACCCAGTCGATTGCAACCAAAAAAAGATGCACAATTATATGTTACAATAGTTCTAAATGCAAAATCTGAACATTTTACGGTAATCAGTTTTAGATTTGTACGAAATACGTTCTAATTTTTAGCGCCAAATTTGGTGACATTTAGGCAAAACTCGGCAAGGTTTTAATGACAATTGGCAAGAATATTGGGAATGGATCAAACAATGGCTGACTACAGACGTAATATGTGAAACATGAGAAGAGACCTTAATGTATTGGACATTATTTTGGGTGGTCCTGTAAATAAACTATCCTGTAGATTGAAACAACAACCAAAAAAAAAAAAAAAAAAAAAAAAAAAAAAAGAAAAGAAAGAAAGAAAGAAAGAAGGCACAGCTAGATGTTACAGCAATTTTAAATATAAAATGTTAACATTCTATGACTAATAATTTTTGAGGTATGCGAGTTACATATATACATGCGTAGACCGAAATTCCTCGAACTTGGCGAGTTTGTAAAAATTTTAATATGTAAACTATTTTAAGAAGTATGTAGCTTGTATAATAGCTGCAGCCTCGTTGCAAGATTTTTGTTTTTCCTTGTGAGAATTGAGAGGTGGAAGAGGCAGATTTTCTCAAAAAGGGGCTTCAATTTTTTTATGATTTTGCGAGCATGTTATGGCTGTTCTTTTAGGAAATAATCAATGTAACTTTTGAGCAGCTGATTAAAAAAGTTAATTACGCTAGGCATTCGAAAAAATTTAGAATGTCTCGTTACAAATTGTAGCATGGGCGTCCATAAGGGGGGGGGCAAGGCAGGGCACTTGCCCCCCCCTCCCCTACAGCTTTAGGTTAATTTCTCATGATGTATACAAATGGCAAAACCCTAAATTTGTTAAAATTTTGAATTTTGCACCCCTCCAGAAAAATCTTTTGAGTTTCCCCCCCCCCCTTAGAAAAATTCCTATGGGCGCCCATGAGTTAGTTGTATGTGAATTGTTATGAACAATGAACCTATAGGAGTTATGAAATATCCGGGAAACAATGCTAAGCAGACGAAATTTTGTGAGTAGTTTTCCTGAGAAATTGTTTTTTTGAGTAGGTAACTCTTCGGCAATTTTTGTGCTTATGAATATGTTCTGAAAGTTGCATCAGATATGCAGCTTTACTGTTAGTAAGCGCATCGTGGTTTGGTGTGTTTTTAAAGCTGTACAAAAGTCCTTTGACGACGATCGCTGTTTCTCATATAGTATGATTTGATGGCTGTCAAATATGAAAACATATGAGCTCATTAAAGCCCAAGTGGTGTAGCTTAATTTTTTTGGTTTTATTAGGTTAGGCCCACAAAAGTTTTAAACAAAGTCCATTCATGTTATTAAGAGCACAAATGGTGTAAGTTGTAACTCCCTTAGCAATCGTGTAGGTAACAGCATTAGTTGCTGTGTTTTGCTGAATTTACTATGAGAACCCTATTTATACGTTTCTCATCTTTCTTTTACATTTATATGTCTTTTTTTCCGATTCTTATCCATTTTGATGCAAAAAATGCTTCATTTATAAGACTCACAATTTCAGTTATACGTTGTTTTTTATTTCCCTACACATTGAAAAATTCCTGTCTTCCTCATTATTTTCCTATTTAGGGAGGAATTTTTTTTTTTTAGTGAAGTGAAAACTCCTTTAGGCGAGTTGGGCAATTTTGGGATGGAGAAAAAGCATTGCATTCGCGTGACCGTCACGCTCAGATACATATGTGGTTAAAGGGGATTGTGACGTCATAGGTCCTGCGTGCTTCTGAGATTTCTTCCTTCGAATTTTAGTGCTGCCACTTGTTATCATACGTAAAACCTCCAAGTTACTTATAACTGCTTCCTTCTTTGCTGGTATTGAACAGCAGACCCAAGGAATGATAGGGTAGCGTTCTAACCACCAGACGGAATCGACTCAGGATGATGTTAAAAAAGTTAAGTGATTGTTGTTTCACTTTCGGAATGGGAACTTTTATGTATCTAAAATAAATAAAATTAGTCTTTGTCTTACACTGCTTGGTATTAAAAATGTTTGCGATTTCTGTCCGTTTCAAGCAATTGGGACGACAGCACGACCGGGAAAAAAAAAGTTTGTCTGTTGTTTTGTCAGTGGCGTTTTTTTATTCGCACATCACGTAAAACTGACTGAAGCAACTGAAATAAAATTTGGTGACAGGATAGGTGGTCACTCAACTTAAACTAATAGACATCGAATTTTTAAAAAACTCATTACATTTTTAGATTTCCGAAAACTGTTTCAAACTGCCTAAATTTTTGTTCGCACATCAAGTAAAAACGACTAAAGCAAAAAATATGAAATTCGGTGACATGATAGGCGATCACTTAAGTTATAGGATTTTAAAATTGATAAGATTTTGAGATTTTCCTGAAAATCATTTCAAAATGCGTAAATTTTTGTTTAAGTGTGCATAAAAACTGCATATAATGCTCACAACAAGTGTATACTTTCAAAATATTAAAAATAGGCACTTTTATGTACAAATTGTGTACAATCTATATGTTTTTGCAAAAAAAAGTGCAGACTTTTTCTAGATTAGTAGGTGCTATAATTTTCGAGTAGTTTAAAAAAAAACTGCACTTAATTTGGATAGCTATATAGTTATTGTGCAATAAAGTTAATAATTATATTTTGTACATTATTTGAAATATAAGTGTTAGACTACAATGAATTTGAATTTGAATTATAAATCCATCATTCATTACAAATAAATAGGATTACTTTTCATTACAACGTAAGTATATAATTATTGTTAATTAATAAATTCACATACATAATTATTAATTAAATCCAACAAAATCCAGCACGTGGGGGGGGGGGCAATGTGTATCGCTGATGTATACCATACGTATATATACCAGCTGTGTCACGTTGCGGCCTGTTCGCGCACTTCCTCCCTGTTTCTAAATTTTAAACGTGCACACAAATCGAGCGTGAAATTCAAAATGTAATTAAATAAAACATAATAAAGAATTTCCAATGATAACGCAGTGAAAATTGTGTTAAAATTTGTACAAACGGACACAAATATGCGAAATTGTGAAAATATCATGAATAATTGTGCGATGCCCTTACAGCCTTAAAAAACATTTAAAACTTTTTTACAAAGAGCTTCAAATGTATAAAAATGTGAATAAACGTTCATAAATGTTTATTTTTTGTTAATAAAATACAATAATGTACGAAAACCTATTTAACTGCATAGATATAAATTTTTGAAAGCTTGACAAGAAGTTTTCTCTTATTACGAGCAGTCCTACGTCTGACTGTTTTTTTTTTTTTTTTTTTTTTTAAATAGAACGTCTAATAAAAGATGTAAGGAGGGAAAGCGCGCAACAGACTAATATTGAAAAACTCATCAGAACCCTAGTGAAAAGAGCATAATCATGAGCTCAATTCAATCCGTAATATTGTAATTAATAATTAAAGACAATAAGACGTCTGTAAAAGAGTTATTTATTTTTACTTTTTATTTTTCCAAAGTCTGTGTGAACATAAATCTCATCATAAGTTTTATGCATTGCGCATTATATTAATATTAAAGATAAGGTAGAACTTTTTTATAGTTGATGAAAGGTGAAAAATTTTCCTCCGAGGCGCAGGTCCTGGCGATAAGTACCTTTTATGCGCGTTATTTCACAAAGTTTTAATTACTTGATCTCTTGAACACCATTTTTTTGCTGAGCGTTTTAAGCTCAAATACTGAACATTCTCTTTATTCCATGAAAAAAGAATGTTAAATATACATTAAAATTTGAAATAATATCTATTTATGCATTTTATTATTGTTATCGACGCCAGCCAGAGAAATATTTTGCCAATTTTCGACAGTCCACATTTGTAAAATGTAGGGAAACACTGTTGACAAAGATGAATTACTTTACTTCATTCTCTTCGTCTTGACACGTAACTCGATCTCCGATTTCATTGCTGTTCTTTCTTCCTTTTTTTGCTTTTTTTTTTTTAATACACAACCGCCCTTATTTATTTTATTATATATATTTTTTTTATCCCCGACGACATTAAACAATCATTTGGAGGGGCTCGCGTCGTTCTCCCAATAAATAAATTCGACACGATCGTTCTCAATTACGACTCTCAAAGATGATCAGTGCCGAAGTAACGCCGCCGGCACGATAAAATACATGTTTATGGCGTCATCTAAAAATGATAAAAACTTGGCGACCGAATTCCGCTTCGGCTTTTGCAAAAGCAACCCCGGAGCTTGGCGGGCAGCATCGCGTACGATGTCGCCCCTGTCCTCCCCCCCCCCTCAATACCCCGGGGGCCATAATGTCCAATACATAATTCACATACAAATCATCGTTCAGTCGGGCACCTGGGCTTCCGCTCCCATTGCAGGTAAATATGTCTTGAAGATGGGGTACTTCGAGGGTTCCCAACATAGGACCCCTCTCCTCAGATGGGCTTGTTGAAAATTGTCTCAATAGGATATGACGACAGTAATGTAATTTCCTGTTCAGCTTTTCAAATCTTAATGCTTTTCTAAAGGCCTTTTGAGAAACATATAAAAGCATCTTCCTATTTTTTTTTTATCCCTCCCTGGGTATTTATTTAAAAAAAGGGCAATAAACTAAATGGTGCTGGCAGTGCGCGGAAAAGCACATTCTGAATAGTTCTCTGGGCACATGATTTTTTGTTCTGTTTTTGATGTTTTTGTTTTTCTTTTGGAAGAAAAAAAAAAAAAAAAAACGCGCGCTTCCCGTCTTTTTAGAAGATTTAAGTCGAAGAAAGGTGCCCATTGTGAAGAATGAGAATTCCTTGTCAGGATTTGATCAAATGATCATTCGTTTAGAAATGGTAGAATAATTTTAACTTCTAAAAGCTTGTATATTTTGTCAGCTAATTTTATTTAATCAGAAGGCTTTTAAGGCCGATCCATTTAAAAAACGTGCAACTTTTGAACAGCTTTTCAAAAAATTTAATTGCGCTAGAGAGTCGGAAAAATTTAGAACGTCCCTTAACAAGTTATACTGTGAGCTGCTATAAACAATGAGCCTATATAGTTAAAGTAATTAAAAAATTTTGTAAAAAACACACATAAGAAGTAAAAGGAAAAAGGATACGCGTTTCGTTCAAAAATTGTTTTGAACTTCTTCAGTCCAAGCCCTTCCAAGTTAAAACAAGTCCTATAAACAATGAGCCTATATAGTTAAAGTATTCGTCGCGTTTCCAGAAGAGAATGATATTCGAATTGGGTATATAATAAAAATTATTGAATACGAACTTATTTATTTTAGGTGGACGAAGTTGACTATATTGGGTGTAGACATGCGTAGGGCTTGGACTGAAGAAGTTCAAAACAATTTTTGAACGAAACGCGTATCCTTTTTCCTTTTACTTCTTATGTGTGTTTTTTACAAAGTTTTTTAATTACTTTATCGTTTAACACCAGTATTTTGAGTGTTTTTTCAGCCTATATAGTTGTTATGAAACAATCAGGAAAAAATGCTGAACATACTGAATTTCGCGATTCCAAACCAGGTAACTCCTCGGTCCATTGTTGAAAGCAATTTTCATGCTTATGATTTTTTTCTGAAAGTTGTACGCGACGTATCGCAGTTTTACTGTTAGTTTTAGTCCATGCTGCTACAAATTTTTCGGTACTTAGTAATAGGTGCGGCTTGTTTTTAAGACTTCAAAAGAATCAGTGATGACGATCGATCTTCAGAAAGAACACCCTTAGCTAAACTAACAGCTGGCGATGCCAAATGGAACAGAATATTTCTGAACAGAAAAGTTTTGTTGAATTTCAATTCGCTTTAAAACACTTTATGAACTCTGTTGTTAGAATACAGTAAAGCTGTACTTAGCGGCAGTACTGCGGTTATATGTGTTCACCTTTTAAGCCAAAACGTGACGGTTCTCATTGGAAGTTTTTTCGATTCATAGAAAATAATGGAAGTCTGATGCAGATATCAATGCCAAAATTTGAGCAATACCTACCAATATTGAAGATACATATTTATTAAATAAGCTACAGAATTGAAATCTTTAAAATTTATTTTAAAGAAAGAATGGTGTCAACCATAGGTTCACACGGGGCTATGAGGGCTAATTCCCCCCCCCCCAAAGGTGGAGGTTTAGAAGTAAAGAGCTTTTAAAATTGTAAAATTGTCCCTTAATAAAATATTTTATTTTTTAAAATTGTCTTCAAATTATTTTTAAAATATTTTTTTAAAAACCAATAGTTTAAAAAACAAAACAAAAACTTATAATTATTAGTTAAGCACAGTTGAACTCGGTTACTACATCTATGAAACGACCATACTGCAGTCGTAATCATTCCTTTCCATTATTTTTGTATTAATCCTATGTCCTATGTATAATTGAAAATACAGCACACAAAGCATTTTAGTAATGAAGCAAGCATATGCTTATTTATGACTCTAAAACGAGTTACGTTTAAGCGATTTTTTGCTACTTTCAGCTCTATTTTATTTTTGAGAGACAAAAAAAAAAAAAAAAAAAAAAAAAAAAAAAAGTGAATCATTTGAGTGACAAAATGAGCTGTAGCAATCGATATGACGTCATATTCATCACGGTCATCAGGTTATGACAGGAAAAAGTGATTCCAATTCCTTTAAAATAGTTGTCCGAGATTACATAGTTTATTTTTTTTTTTTTTTTACAAATAAATCGTCTGCATGGATATAAGAAAGGCTGTGAACACAAAACGAAATCTTTTCGAATGCCAAAAGTCTCCGCGCGTTTCCAGAAGAGAATGATATTCGATTTGGGTATATAATAAAAATTATTGAATACGAACTTATCTATTTTAGGTGGACGAAGTTAGACATTGGGTGTAGACATGCGTAGCAGGGTAATCTTTTTGGATATTTATAAAATGAGCTTCACCTTTTTTTTTTTTTTTTTGCAATAGGAAAGCTAATTTTTCCAGAGTGCGGTAACATTTTTCTAGGGTAAACTCAGCCCACCCTAGTCCCTACCCAGATATGACAATGGTAATTACAATTAGTTACTTTTTCGCTAGTTTTGAAGCAAAAGAAAATTCAATGTTGAACCTATATGCATTTAGTCTTAATTTTTGCACAATTTACAATCTAGAGATTTAAAAAGACGCAAACATTGATTTTATATTGACACATCCTCTAAAACAGTATTCTAGTAAAAGTCAAAATTCCTGCGTTGACTTCTCAAATTTAAAAAAAAAAAAATCTCGTAAAATATGAATTAGTTTATGTATAACTGTAATTTTTCAAACTTCTGTCGATTCGATCATTTTCAAAAACTCATTAATTATTCACAATGCTAGAATAGGAAATTTCGCTTACACTTGAATACTTTTTTCAAAGGATGTACTGTACGTGCTCTTCCTAGATTTTAAAAAATTAAGAGTGGTCAATCCGATTTGCCTAACTTGATTACACATGCAGTATATAATTGATTACTTACTAAAGTAAAAATAATTCATCAGATATTAAGTTTTCCTTTTCCTAGATGGTTTAATTTTCAATCTAATTATTATGCATGATTTTATACTACTAAAGCAGGCTGAAAACAATCAGAAAATACTGCAGTCGTAATCATTCCTTTCCATTATTTTTGTAATAATCCTATGTCCTATGCAGGCGCGTAGCCAGGAAAATTTTTCGGGGGGGGGGGATATGAACTGATATGTGTATAAATAGACGGAATTTCATCACTAATCCAAAAATTTCGGGCGGGGATATATCCCGATATCCCCCCCCCCCCCTGGCTATGCCCCTGGTCCTATGTATAATTGAAAATACAGCACACAGCATTTTAGTAAAACTTTTGAAACAAGCATGAAAGTTACACACTGATCATACAAGTAAAAATTCATAACTAACTATTATTAATTGATTTATACAATTGATATATGTTTAATTCTATCTGAAGTAATAATTATTTATAATAAAACGAGATAATATGTAATAGCAACAAAATTCAATTTTTAGTGTTAGTATGGTATGATTACATTTATTTAGTAAACAAATTATTGATAGTCCTGGAAAAGAAAAACCTTAATGATCACATCGATTCCAAATTAATATGAATTCCAGATAAGTTAAAATATTATTTATCTCTTATTTAATATAATAAAATCTAAGTTATCGCAATTTAAAAGGAGGGTGGGAGTTCAAAAAGTTTTAAAATTAAATAATTTGTTCATTAAGCTTGCATAATTTAAAGCGTTATCAAAAGTCCTGCTCCTTTAATTACTGACGGTGACTGATTCTAAAATCAATTTACCTGAACAACTCAATTTTTTAAATGCCTCCAACCTGCAAATAATATCTGCTTTTTAAGGATATCTGGTAGTTTTAGTCATCCACAGATGGCGCCACTATGACAGAAAATAAAGATATTTATCAATAAATTTTTTTTTTTTTTTTCTGTGAAATGATTTTTATTCTAAAATATTATTATATCAAGTAGAAACATAACCAATGCATGTTAAGTACTCAGGATTTCAACAAGTACAATTTTCTGTGTTATAGATACTCGATAAATTGTCCAATAAATGTATATTTTTAACTTATAACATTAAGAATTCAGCACCACTTTTAGTTCGATGGATTAATTAAGATTCATTTTAAAATCCAAGGGGGTCCTCTTTCGCATATTCAACACAGAAGTTACCAAATGAGTAAATAAAATAAAATCGCAATAACTAGGATTTCCCCCTTTTTTTAATGTTTGTAAATTCATATTTATTGAAAGCTGATGGATGATAATAATTGTAAGGATTCGGTTTTAAAAGAAAGTAATTATTTGAAAAAGTCTAATAATTATTGTAGATTATTTTAGAAACAAATAGATAAATATTTATAATTTCTCTCGTTAAATAACGCATTTCTGTGAAGATAATATTCTTTTACAAAAATGCAAATTAATATAAATTCTGACCACAGAAAAATTTATAAAATATATTTAAACTATGTTCATTGTTTATGATCAGGGGCGTAGCCAGAAATTTTTCATGGGGGGAGGGGTTATGACTACTACAACTCATATATATGTATACGTGTGTGTGATAATAATATATAGTGAAGAATTGCATTTTGTATGGCAAAAAATTTCTCATCCCCACCCCTGGCTACGCCCTTGTTTATGATAAACCATGTGCTAGCTTAAAACTATTTCTTTTTATGCTGCCGCGAATGTTAACACATGGAGTAAGAATTATGTTTTTAATTTGCATAGGAAGACTTGTTCATGGAAACTCGCAATATTTTGTTTGAAAATACAAAACTTACTTCATAGCCCTTGTTCACAAAAATCAAATAAACTATACCGCAGACTCAAAATAAATAATATAATATAATATATTATATTATATTATATAATATAATGTAATGTAATATAAATCAGCGTATCTCCTAACTAAACGAAGCATTGTGTGGTTTATCAATTTCACGGGAGGGGGGGAAGAATAACATTACAAAATTTTTCGAAGTGTAATCCATCAAAAATAAATAAATTAAATAAAATCTGACACCTTTTAAAGTTTATAAATTTGCTACAGTGTATATTACAGCTGATGAAGAGAGATTCTAAAAAAAAAAAAAGTCCCTGACGCCATGGGCGCTCATATTATTGTTTATAGAGGGAGGCAAGTCAGAAGACCTGCTCAAGAAATATACTATATTTTAGTGTTGAAGTACTTCTACGCTATAATACTACCAGTACGTAAATCATTACAATAATACATATTTTTCCGGGGAGCAAGGGGGGGTGGGGTAATGGCCCCGCTCTGACTAAGGTACGAGCACCGATGTCTGACGCAATTAGTTTATTTTAATTTGTAATCGAAAATCCCATAATTTTTTCATGCCATCCTTTTGCTTCATTATCTACCGATTTTATTGTTATTCAGAGTTTATGATACTAGTCCATGAATGAGTGAAATAGACATGTAGCCAGGAAAATGTCGGGGATCGGGGGGGGGGGCACCTTTTTTACCTATTTCGTTGATGGGAATGCATATGTTTCGAGGTATAGAAAGTCCCATCACACCCTTTCGTTGTCATCCTTTTCCGATAGAAGACGATAAAGCATTTCTAAAAATATGTTTTTATTTACAAGATTACTTGCGAAAAAATGTATTGTTATATTTCTTATAGTGACTTTCTTAATCAAGGATATTTTTCACTTCCGCAAACAGTTTTGTTTAAAATATCTTTAAACATATTTTTCAGAAGATGGTGAATATTCTTTAAATAACAATTTTTTGTAACTTTTGGTTAAAATATTTGCGATTGACTGTAAAAATGATGTGAGTGACATACAGAGTGTTTCAAAAGGTTCCTTAATAACTTATACACTGAAGAAGAAATAAAAAAGGGGGGGGCTATGAAATTTACAGGAAAAATCTGTCAAACAGGACGCCAGATTATTTTCGTGTTTCACTGAAGTCTTCCGTAAATTTTACAGATTTCTTTTCTTCTTTTCTTTCTTTCTTTCTTTCTTTTTTTTTTTTTTTTTAAATGTAGGAATGACAGACTAAATTATTGGAAATACGTAATAATGACATCACATTTACTGTCTTCGTGCGTAAGTTAGTAATCACTTTAAAATAAATATTGAAGTATCAGTGACTAATTTTTAAAGTAATTTTTTGAAAAATTAATTTTTTTGTTCAGCAAAAGCATTAATCTAGAGTGGATAGTTTTTAAACCACAATGCGATGTAAAAATTAATGCAGTTTTCTGAGAATCAATTCATATTTTACTCTTAAATTATTCAGAACAAAACTGATGATTCAACCCCCTTTTTTTAAATAACTGGTGTATTTTACCATTCCTAAAAAAAGTGTTAAGAATTTTTTGAGTCATCATGTAAATAGATTCTAGTCTTATGAAAAACTGGTACAAAAATGCATTATTTGCAAACTATGAGTTATGTACATAGCGTTCTCAAGTTTTTCGATTGAAAATGTTTCACTTCTGAAGTCTAGAGGGGGGGGGGATGTTCCTTTCTCCAATCAAACAATAAGAACATTAGAATCAAGAACGATAAATCATGCTAAGAGCAGAGCAGTGTTTTAAAACTTCAACAACACACAACAGTTTTTCTTGCGCCAAATTTGGCGATTTATTGTCGTCAAGTTGGCGGAATTTTGGACATGTAATGCATTTTAGATTGTCATTTTAGACTGTAATGCATTGAAATACATTTGAGTGCTCCTATAAATTTTACATACACTATTTTCGATGGAGAGTATTATTCTGTAATCCTTAGTAACACATATCAGTTTTGTTTTGTTGGACATAGACGAATATTTCTAAAATAGTTTTAAACAATGTCTGTGTAAAGTATTGGAATTCAAACCGAAATCACACAAACACTTTTCAACTTTTTTGGAAAGTGTTAAAAACTAGTGTTTTAAAGTTTTAAATTAATAAATAGCTTCGTGAATATTAAAACATTTAAAAAAATATATCCGTTTACTTTCTCATTTTTGTGCTTATATATTACATTCTTTTTTCTCTTCCAGTAGGATATTTTCTGATTCAGCTCCTTCATTTTGTACTTCTACGTTTACAAGATTGTTTTTTTTTCCTGTCAAGGAATTCAAAAAACAAAATTTCTTTATAATAAAAATTTCTTTATTATAAAGAAATTAAAAAAAAAAAAAATTATTATATAAAGAAATTTAAAGGAAAAATTTCTTTATATAATAATTTTTTTACATACATGCACCTCATTCACATTTTGTAAATAAAATCACCCCGCCCCCTCCCTCCACTTTTTAAAAATAGTTATCTGCTAATAAAACTTGTTAAAACGAACAAATTTTTGCCACCCCATTAGAATTATCAAAATGTGAGACATTTCTATAAAATATTTCTTCATCAATACTGTGTGTAACGTAAAATAATGTTTTCAAAGGCCGTAACGAGAATCATCAAACCATGCTGGGAGTTTTCATATCTTCAAAGCCAACAATTTTTCATTAAAAAAAAATAATAATAATTTTCCAATCTGCATTACCAGGAAAATAGGGAAAATAGCAAACAGAAAAATTAAATTTTATGAAATAATTACTTAGTAAAGTAAAAATTCAGGAATGTTTAAAAATGTTCATGAATTTTTGTTTAAATTACCATCTTCTATAACAGAAGTAAATAGATGTTGACAATTATGCATAGTAAAAAATTTCTAAATAAATACATTTCACAATCAGTCCATACAAGCTCAGGAAAGACACATTTTAAAATAACTCATCTCATTTCCTTGTAAGATAAATTCGTATACAAACATTATTTTCCCTAGACTCGAGGGATTTTTACAAATTTCAACCACACTATATATTAGCATAAAATAAACGTCTACTAATTGGCTTACCCCGAAATTTTCCTCTCGGATATCTCCAGGGAATTTTACTATTTAAATGATGACATGCAGAATACAGATTTTAGTACTCCCAGATAAACATTGGTAAACACTTGGTATTCACGGTATTGATGAGCATTTGAACGTTATCTAGGGCAAGAATACAGTGCCTGCAACATTCTAACTAACAATCCAGTTATTTTTTTTTTCTTATCTTAAGGATTTATCCTTGGTCCAAACGTCTGCCAGCTCGCAATCAGCAAATTGAAGGAATTCCTTCTTTTTTTTTTTTTCCTTTTCTTTTGACGAAGATAATTCTTTAGGGAGAAACAGAAACAGACGGGGAGGAAGGCAGACTGCTTTTTTTCTTTCTTTATGACAGTCCTCATGCCACCCAAGTTGATGTAGTGTGCTTTCTTATCTTGAGCAAATTATTAAATATGTTTCAGTTGTAAATAATGTATAAACTATCTTTTGAACGCAAAAGTACAGTTATTTAACTTAGAGCTTATCGTGAAACATTCATAGCTCCTATAAATACTGTACTCGTATAGTAAAATAGATAAAAAATGACGTATTTTAATTTTTTAACAGTTAATTTTATTTATTTTATAAAATTACTTAAATGGAAAATGTATGCTAATGAATAAATTCTAATGCACTTGAACATTCTCTCCCCTTTTCTTTCTTTCTTTTGCTTCACCATGGCGGAGTGGATAAGACACTCAGAATGGTAGACGGCTGAAATGTGAAGGTCCCGGGTCCGGGTCCCATTGCGTAGATGTCGATTTATCGGTGTGGAGTTTTGGCAATTTTTCTGCAGATGTAACGTAAACATGCATTAGAATCCCTTAAAAAGTCCCCCGACCAAGTTACCCCCCTCCCCCCTCTCAGGCAGATCGCCCGTACGTAACATTGCCATAACAACATAAACAAACTTTTTTTTCTTTCTAGGACTAGCTAAAATGATAATCTCAGACAAATTACTGTTGATTTATTGCTGAAATGTAATAGCAGTGCTACACGTGTTTATAAAAGTAAAAGATTTTTTAAGTTAAAAAAAATTAAAAGTATTTGTTTAAAAAATTCATGATAATTTGTTACAGGTTACATTTATCAAGAGGGGATAGTTTGTAGAATATTATGTTATTATAACAACCTGAACGTAATTTGTTTCTATGTTTATCACATGATTGTAAAATATCTGAGAATATTAGAAAAGGAAATGCCATAATTAAACAAATATGCCATAATTAAACAAATAATTGATTATTACATAATCAATATTTTAGTCGCCTCACTTATTTATAAATAAATTAAATACATATTTTTTTTAAATCGCCAATCGTAATTAAATAGAGCAGTCGTTTGTGCTAAGAGAGAATTAATTGCGTTAACCTCTATTTTTTAACGTTTATTTTTACTAATACTAAATGTATGGCACAATTTAAAATGCTTAATTTTATAAAGCATAGATTTGCTTTAAAAGATTTATAATAAAATGTTTTAAACACTAATATTATTAATAAAAATAATGTAAACTCTAAACAAAAGTTGGTTAACGATGCACATTGTTTTGACGTCTGTAGAAATACAATGAATTTTTTATAATTTTAATTTAGTTCGATTATTTCACTAAAGGAAAAATCTTAATAATCAGGAGTGTAAAAACCACAAAAGAGTGCTGCCCATAACTTTTGAATGACACTGATTAAAAATAAATAAATAATAATAGTGAAGGAACAATATCTAAAGCAAAAAATACGTAATTTATAGGACTTTGTCTATAAATTAAAATAAATAAATAAAAATGACTCGAGAGTTTTAATTATTATATTTTTTTTTACATAATCAGATAATTAAGCAATTTAGCTCAGCTTATTTTTATAAGCTTTTTATAAACTTAAACACAGCTTATTTTTATTTTATATTATATTATCATTCTAAATTTACTACAACTGAACCATTTATGTGCAGTTTAAAAAAACTATTCGGGAAATGCACTTGGTCAAAACATTATCATTATTATTATGGCTTTTTACCTGGAAATATAGTACTGGCACAATACTATCTAACCATTATCGTTGTCAGACACTCCTTATAGCCTGCAGTGCAAAATAACCATTAGGATATAGACCAATACAGTGTAAATGGAAGGCGGGGCCTATACTCGTGAACTATGGTGGTTGGATAGGAACCTGAATTATGTGAGAAAAGTTTCCTACACTAAACGGCCATTAAAATTAACTGGATCTAATAAACGTATAAACTAACCTTAAAGAACACCGATATTTGTCTAATGTACTGTCAACGCTCCTAATAGTGAACTAACCCATGGATTTTTCTTGTTCTGAGGTAAGATTAAAAGCTTTCTCCATATCTTTTTCAAAAAATTAAATCTAATGGTAAACATTGATATAATTAGTTTCAGACATAAGAAAAAACAAATATTGTGAAATTATTTTTATGGTTGTTCTATTACTTTATCACTCAGTAATGATTGTAATTCATATGCTTTTAACAAACTTTTGTATTTTTTTTTTTTTAAATTCCTTTTGCTTATTATTTTCTAAATTGAAATGCAGGATAAAATATTCATATTTGCAACCATACCTTTTTCTATATGTGTGCAGCCAGTGGCATAGCCAGAAATTTTTCATTGGGGGGGGGGGGGTTACGACTACTGCAACTCACATATGTGTGTGATAAGCGAGTAAAGAATATACATTTTGTATTTCAAAAAATTACTCATTAGGGGTTGTGACTCCCCTATCCACCCCCTTGGCTACGCCACTGTATGCAGCAAATAATGATAGGGAATTTCATTTTAGTTTTACTTATTAGTGATTAATTTTATCCTCTACATTACTTCAATCAAGATGTAAGTTATCATATGAAGTACAAAGTAGAAACAGTAAAACTACTTAATTCTCCTTTTACAATTAAATGCGTTTTAAATGATAAACAAATGGTGTTTTTAGAATTTACTTAAAAGAAAAAGCTATATTATCTCTTTATTGTAAGTGACCTGTATACATTAAAAATCGCGTAAAATATCCATGTGAAATAAAAGTTGTTTGAATGTTGATCAAAAACAAATAAATAAATAGATAAATTTGTATTTATTAATAATGATGATAATAATGATTCTTTTTATAAATCTAGAAACCTAATGCATTAGTATATCATGACAGTTTTATCGATAATAATGAATGGGGAGTATTTTACTTATTCATTTTTTTTTATTTAATTATTTTATTTTTTAATTTGCATCCGAGTCGAAACATTCTCAGGTGATAGTTGATAGGTAATTCCTATATTTTCAGTTGACAACGAAAAGAGTTTACGTGATAGAAATATAATTGTGTTTGCATTCGTTTTACTTCTGATAAATTTCAAAGTTTTATAAAACATAAATTAGATATAAATTATATTACAGTTTTAAATCATTTTAAATCAATGCATAAAAATTTACAAATCATTCGCAACGGCACCATTAATTTTAGCGTGTGGGTGTGGTTTAATATTAGAAATTAAAAACTATTATTTTGATTAATTATTTAAAATTAAGCTTTGTGAGAAAAAATAAATAATAACTTTACCCGGCGCATCATTTGTCATTTTCATTCAACGAAATTCGGTATGGGCGCTTACATAATAAATAACTAAGGAAAAATAAATCTGTCTGTTTAAGTAAACCAACTACCGCAGTTTCAGTTTATGCCTCTCCAAAACCCCGTAGCTTCAACCGGCAGAAACTCTCTGCAAATACAACCTGAAGTGGCGCCAATAAAATTAAAAACAGCCCTCAAACCAACAGGCGGGCTAGTTTTATGCGCAAATAAAACGCTATTATTGATAGTGGGTTACAAGTGAAATCCATGCTTCGCCGGAGTGTCAGAGGTCACTTTTTATGGTCAGATAAAGGACCGATTTAGGGAAGTGCTAACACTTTCAAACTCGCTACTTTTATGGGAGCCATCATTCTACGTGGTTTTCGTCTACGCCAAGATCCAGTGACACGCGGGGCAACTGTGGCGGTGCGAGAGCCGCCGCACTCGTAATTGTATTGTTGTATCGTAAAAGTGATGCTTTATATGCTCGTTGCTTAGATGTAATAAATGTAAGTAAAGCGGTGAAAATATATACGCTGTTTACTGTGTATGGGACGACTGTTTTATCGCTATTCGTCTTTTTCTGCCTTTCCGTTGTGTGAAATGCATTCCCGAAATTTAATATATAATTGTGTCATTCATTAGAAAAATTCCATAATACAGTTTCATTAGATTGGGTGAAAAAATAAAATCCGAAGCTATTTTTGAAGCATTTTTTACTAATATATTAGTGTATTATTAGGAGGATTATAAAGCGAATTCTTTTGAAACATTTCAAAATTTTAATGAGAAATACACTCTTAAGCTGATATATTTTTATATGATACAATTAAAATATATAGATATATTAGTGCATAACATATTTGAACTATAAAAACATTGTTGGGGATTCATTTTTCGCCCAAACGTAAATATTCGATTTGTACCGTGTTTACACGCGTAATATTTTGTACAATACGTGAAAAAGCACAGTAACTTAATATGATACAATTTTAATAGAGTAATCTGAAATAGTAACATAGTAAGTACCGTGTTTACTCGCGAAATAGTCGCACTTATGTTGCCAATTTTTCATGGTGAAGGTCTAGGTGCGACTATTAGGTGGGGGAAATCTACTACATAATATTGTAACTCTAAAGCTATTTTTTCATCTTCAACACGTGGGTGCGATTATGACGCGAGTAAACACGGCAATAAGCTAAATGACGTTCTGTTCAGATGTTTTTTAGTATGTTACAAAAATGGAGCGACTGAAACTTCTTATTTTTCTCTAGAAACAAAATTGTTAAGCAACTTACAAGCAATCTTATGTAACAATTTAAATATGTACTTAATAACCGGTAAAAATTCATAGTTTATACGAAAATTATAATTTACAATTCTCCAATTTCAATTATTTTTCTTATATTTATGTTTGTGAACATTTTAAGGCCAAGTTTTCTAGTGTGCTCGAAATTAATAGTATGTTAGTCGATATATGTGATTTCAATTTCTTTAATTGAAATACACTATTAGCATTTGGGAGCTTTGTTCACATTTTTATTGGTACGCTTGAAAACAAAATGCAAGAGCGTTGAGGAAGTTTTATTGTGTGCAAGACCTTTTTTGTTAATTTCAGAAATTTTTATTCAAAAATACTAGGTTTTAAATTCGAAAACGCTCTCGTGAACTCCAACAAATATAGTCCATATCTATATAAAAATATATATCTATATCTATATAAAATATATCTATATAAAAATATTGATGGCTACTTTATCCGAGTTAAGATTTTCAACACTTCTTTTGAATAATAGGGATGGATGCGAGACAATTTCTTGTTAAGCGAGACAGATATTTACAGCTTTTTTATGAGACGAGACAAAATTTTTCGGCTGATTTGCAGAGAGGCCTATTTTTCGTCTCTCGTCTATACCTATTAAAAATGCTGTATTCATTGTTCTCTTGATTTTATCTCTTTTAACTTGAATCGGTATTGGGAAAAAAACTTGGGTAAATTTTTGAATGAGAAATCTCCACTTCAAAACTTCGCAAACAACACATCTAAGAAGCTTGAATAGCCATAGCACCTTTTCAGTACCCCGATAAATTTCCATGTTTCATTTCAGTTACATTTTTACATAAAAAAAAAAAAAAAAAAAAAAAAAAGATATGCCAAAAATGTTAGCGTTTTGTTGTGCATCTTTAACATCAAAATAACGATGTAAATATCAAACGCTTTGCTAAAATTTATTTAGAACAAAATCTCATATTTGTCTGTAACCAATATCTATTTTCAAAATCTTTTTTTTTTTTTTTTTTTTTTTTTTTTTTTTTTTTCAAATCCCAAAATTGTCATTTTGTTCCGTTAATTTTTTTTTTAATGTAAATTAAAAAAAAACTGATTTCCATTTAAAAAAATGTAAATGTAGAGCTAAAAAATAAGGTTGAGCCTACAAAGTTGTCAGTTTTAAAAGACTGTACTTGCATTAAAATTGTGTAATAACTTGGCTTGTATTTTAAATTTCAAGTGCGTCACAAAGACTTTTCAGTAAATGGAATTTCGAATGCGATACTGCATTATGTGAATATAAGCCAAATTTCAACTTTAAAACGAACAAATGAAAGATATGGGAAATATCTTACTGAACCCATACCAGAACTGATTCAGATCACAGCCACATTAATACGTATCTGAAGCGAAGCAGACCAGCTCAATCACCCCATTAATAAGCTGCATGTCAACTTCTCTTTATCAGGAATCACAATGATAGCAAGAACGAAATCCCTTGCCCTGCTGTGTTAGCAATTCCAATTTTTAAATATGAAATTCAAAATGAAATTCTATTATCAAAACCCATCCCCCCCCACTTATAACTTGAAAACCCTGATTTGAGGAAACTTTCCAAGCTTCGGCTGAATTTATTTTCCGGGAGATCCGACCGCTCCCCCCCCCCCCCACCCCCCACCTACTCCCCCTCTTCGATTCGCTGGTCTTATCTAGAGCAAAAATTTCAACAAAATTGGCGCGGAGTTGGCACAAAGCTGACGTATATCATCTTCTCCTGCCGTCTATTCTCCCCTCCCCCCCTTTTCTTCCCTCCTTTTGTCGCTTTTCAAATTGAGAAGGGGGACCAGGGGCTGGAATAAATGATGGGCCAAAGGGGAGGGGGAGGAGGGTGGATTTTTCGAAAAAGGGAGAAGAGGGGGGGGCGGTGTTCCGGAAGGAAGAAGTTCTGGAACAGGAAAAGGGGACCGAGGAGGAAATGCTGGGATTCGGAAACTGAATCCTGTAGTCTGTTTGGAGAAGCTTATTTTTGGAATCTTTGTTTGTGGCAGAGTTATGTTTATTGAAAATGTCTGTATTCTAGATAAAATGGAATGATAATACAAAAGGCAGATGCAATGAATATATTTGGAAGCTTGAATGGAGAAATTCAACGTGTTAAAAGCCCACGGAAAGTTAGGATAAAATTATTTAATAACCATTTTTATCGTAATACACTAATAACTTAGTTTAACCATTGATCAGCTTCTTTTTTCTGTAGCTTTTGATAAATCTGATACAATTTTGATTTTTATGTAATTTTTGTATAGTCAAAATTGTTACAAAAACTGTATTTATTATTGATTTTTAGTAAGAAAGAGAGGGGGGGGAAAATACTTAAAGTTGGTTTTTCCCCGCGAACAACTAAATGAGCTGTAAAGAAAACTTCACAGAAATGGATATTATAAAAGAGTATGCTTCAGATAAACTCGAACTAAATAAGAAGGAAATGTGAGGCCCATTAGAGGATTGGCATCTGAAAATATGCTCTTCGGAGTAGCATTTGAGCATTTCCAAGAAGTTTCCTTCCTCAGTGCACCCGAACAGTGTTCGGGCCAACTTTTCTGAAAAGTTTTCAAACTTTCAGTCTACCATAGTGGTTTCCTCATAGTAAATATGAATAGACAGTTAATATAATCCAATTGAAATGAACCAAAAATATTTTTATCAAGTAATTGATATGTACTTAGGGCAAAGAAGTAAAGAATGTATGAAGATAGAGAAAAATAATAATAACAGCTCCAAACATTAAAAATTTTTTTTATCAAAAATTTGTAATTTTCAAAAACAATTTAAACTTTACAGTTCTATTTTGAGAGTGCAGAGCATGATTTACGTAGGTAAAATAAGAAACAAACTTGAGCTAAAAAAGTCTTATGGCAACATATAGGGTATTTTCTAAAATTTTATATATGAAGTTCTCTTTTAATTCAAATTATGGCTCAGAAAAGGACTGTTAGTTTTCATTTCAAACTGAGGCTAATATCTGCATAACTTTTGTAAGAATGTATCAATAATTTAACAAACTAAATTATTTGATTCCACCGAATGAGTAAATGGAAAAGCATTTTTGTAATTATAATTTTGTTTAATTTAACAAAACACATTAAAAGGGTACGTTTATTATATGTTTTTTTCTAAAATTTAATACTGCTAATAATTTTTTGCTACTCTTAACCGTTTAAGAGTAATCTGACTAGTTTTACTCTTTCAAAGGTAAAAATAACTCAGAAAAACAAAACGGCGTTGCTTCTAGAAATCTTGAATTTTGATTTAATATTTATTGAAGATTCAGTAGAATAGCGTGTCAGTAGTTGTAACGTCTGTCAAGGAATTCCGTTAAACGATGGTTCTAGATTCTTCGGCAATCGCCTGTAGCGTACCGCAAAAGTGTAATCCTCCCACCCCCCAATGAAAATTCCAGTTTTCTGGCCCTTTCTACTTGTTTATGAAATTCTCATACAAATTGAAATAAATACCCATTTAAGTTCAAATATATCTAAAATACGTTATCTACTCTAATATATAAATGTTTCTCATTTCTCATAAGAATGTGCATTGTTGAATATACTTTTTAGAATTAAATGCTGCTTTTATCACGACCGCAAGAGCTTAAAAGTTAACCTAATAAAGCTGTTATAGCGAATATGCAATGACAATTGGTTTAGATATGCACACATAAGGACTTCTGTTGAAAAGAAAATAAGTGTGAGGGAAAATCAGCCTGTGAACTATGAAATATTTTCTACCCATTGACTCATAGGATATTGAACTGTACCCGGTGCGTTGTAATTCAATAACTTACAATGTCTTTTTGCCAAATGCAAATAATCATGATTTAAAATATGGGTTTAGTTAATCATTTAATATATGCATATATGTATTAGAAATGATTTTCATTTGCACAATATTAAAAGAAATTGAATTTTGAATAGATATTTCGTGTATATTAAATTAAAGTTTTTAATATATTCATCATTTTTCTATGGGGACCTTGTAACTAGCTGGTTATATAAATAATATTCCCATTGTGAATTTGTTCGAAAATGCCCAGCATATCGATGGGTTAAACGCTATAGTGTGTGCGTAAACGTTTTGAAATGCGAAAACCTGAAGTTGATATAGTTGTTACAGCCCCCAACAGTCTACCTACTTCTACTGAAAATAAAGTTCATTCTCAAATAAAAGCTAGTGTTGTACCCAGCATCTTCCAGTTATCTCGATAAAATTTATGCTCATGCTCCGTTATGCTGAACGGCAGAATTTAAATAGCCTCCATTAGCAATAAATTAACTCTGGTTAAGGTAATTAGACTCGCATTCGTATGCATTACCCCGTTCCGTCAATATGCTAACTATCCCCTGCCGCACACTTACCGTCGAAAACGGGGTGCAATCGGTTTTGCATCGGCATATACTCCCCCCTCCTCGCACCATTAGCCTTAAAAATATGTTTATCTCGAAAGCGTTCGTTCTAACGGAAACGGTTCGAATATTTCAACTCAGTGTACACAGAACAAATGGCACGAGAGCTCGTTTGCTCCTTCGATAAAGGCCCATTTGCAAGGTCCTCCTCTCGCATTAATTCGTGACAAAGGGCCTGGGGGGGCCCTCCCGAAGAGTTTACTAATGAAATGAAATAGCCCCGTTGAAATTGTTCTAAATGGGGCGGACCGTTATACCGTCGACTGGCTCTGTAATTAAGGGGCTCTTTGTTTAAAGCAGGCCCTGATTGATATTATTGCCAGGGGAAAGCAGTGCGCAGTCTTCATTCCGTTTTCCAGCCTTAATTCGCAAGAGAATGTTTTAACGGCTTAATGTTCCTCATTAAGTCCTTTTGCATGCGCAAGTCCTGATAGTTCACGTGAATTACACAGCGTCCACGGTGGAATGAGAAAGTATGCCCTTTTAATGCACGTTGAAGTTGGAGCGAAGACTGAAGTCAGGTCGTTTCAGGGGAAGCTACTCGGGCGAACAGAAAAATTGTGGAACTCGGGAGATGAATCCAGAAATTAGCGATTAACTTCTACGACCAAAATTAGGACTACGTATAAGTGACTAATTTAAATCGAAAAAAAATTTGTTTGCGTCACAATGTCGTAACAAGTATGGGCATTTGACTATGGTCACCAGATATCTAGGGGAAGCCTTGAAAAGCAAATAACTAAACTTTAAGTACATTTTGTCTCTTTTTAGGGATGGACGCGGGACGACTTTTTGCGAGACGAGACAGAGATTTACAGCTTTTTTGCGAGACGAGACAAACATTTTTAACATTATGATATAGGGATTTTTGCGAGACGAGACAAGCTTTTAGGCTGTTTTGCGAGACGCGAGACACCAATTTTTAACATTATGATATAGGGATTTTTGCGAGACGAGACAAGCTTTTAGGCTGTTTTGCGAGACGCGAGACACCAATTTTTCGTCTCGCGTCCATCCCTATCTCTTTTTGTTATTTATTTATTTCGAACTGGAAACAAGACTATTGTTTCTCTACTAAATATCTTCAAAATAGGATGCTGCATTGCGATAGTTTTATTTTTGTTTACGTTTAAAAATTAACTGTCGAAGATGAATCATCTTACATTTTATTTAGTTTGAACATCAAAATTTTTTTAATTGTGATATGTAGTCATTGTTTCGTTTTAACTAAAAAGTATACGAACTGACAGTATTAAAAGAAAATCAAAATATTTAATAGCTTAATTTTCATATGTTATGTGATTATTATTAATTTCTATAGAGCTTCTGACTGCATGAATGTGTGTGTGTGTGCGTGCGCTGGTATTTCGATGATGTATTTCAAGTTTATTTCCGCATTATTTAGATTCAAAGTTATTTTATTCAGCAATTTGTTTATTTAAAAGATGCAAAACAATAACAATTAAAAAAAACTAATGTATTTTACTGAAAACAAGCGACTAAAATTAATAGTTTAAAATATTTATGTCATTCATTGAAGAACTTTTTGGAGACAAGCTCATTGTCCAGAAAATTTGGTTAAGAAATTAGACAAACACTGTAGCTTTTTTTTCCTTTTCCTAATTTTATTTTATTAACCCATTTATGTCCAGATATTTTTGCGACTTCTTCAATTTTTGCTAATACCAGCAATAATAGATAAATTTCTAATGCCAACTTCTTGATGGCATTAGAATAAGGGATGATTTCCTTTAAAATCATTATGTATAAAAATTGAAATGTCAGTATCCTTCTTGGTCATGTTAAAATATTTTGTGTTGTTGAGGTTCAGTAGTCGTGAATAAAGGCTAGGGAAAAAATCAATAACGTTTTCGACTGGATGGCGAAAATGCCGTCCCAAAAAGGGACACAGTCATAAATGGGTTAACAGCAACAGGTAAGGGATGTTTTTGACTCCAAATTGCTATGTGATTCAAATTCCTTTTTATGTGCACTACTTCACTTTAATGTTTGTTCCAATCATTATAGGACACCCTGTATATGTATATATATATATGTGCACTACTTCACTTTAATGTTTGTTCCAATCATTATAGGACACCCTGTATATGTATATATATGTATGTGTGTGTGTGTATGTGTGTGTATGCACACAATTTCTAATAAAATTTATAGGAGGAGGGGAAGGGGTAAATATTACTAAAGTTTTGAGCTAAAAGTACCTATGTAAAAACAATAATCTCGTTCATCTATTTAAAATTTTTGTTAGTTTCCATCAAAAACTATTGCTGTACACAATTATAGAACAGTTTCTTGCTTCAAAGAAGCACTATTCCAGATTAATCTCAATTAACCTCCATCGAGTAGTTTAGTTGCATCATAGATATCTTTTAAGAACGTGTATTTTGTAGAAAATTTTCTAATTACTTTTTTAATGACATTTAGTAACCAGTTTGCGGATGTTACTCTGGTATAACAAGTCACTTTTATCACTGTTAAATAAGTTTACTTATACCCAGATAACAGCAAGAATATACGAGGAGAAGGGAGAAAAAAAAGAAAAAGGAAAAGTGGCAATCCTTCAGAAGCTTTGATATCTTATGAATATTCAAATTGCGTTTCTGGACGACTATTTACTCCATATCTATAACCATAACAGTCCTGAATATGGGAAATAACGACCAACACTTCACTTAGCCGGCTTTTCGATAAACGCTGTTTCTTATCTAAATAGCTGGCATCCGTTTTAAAGAGAGCCTTTTTCGCTGTTTCAGCCTTACGCTTGCAAGACTCTCAAAGTAAAGACAGTTAATAATTAAAACCGGACATAAACGTGTTCATTTAGATCTTTTAATAGTCGAGATAAGGGATGGTACGGAGGCGAGGCGGTAAAGATGTCAACTTGCGATGGCCAGAAGACTGAAAAAAATAAAACTTGTCGAGCGGGGAAGACTCCAGTTAGCGAGGAGGCGTATTTGAGGTCTTGCTAAAGAAAATAACGCTGTTCTCATTTTGAGAAACGCCGTGAGACAGTCAAGGTTAAATTAACAGACGTAAAAATGCTCAGCAAAAGTTGTAACGTGGTGATCTTATGATGAACATAAAAAGAAAAATGAATGAAAGACATATTATTGCAAGCAAACAGCCAAAGATATTTAACATTAAGCTCAGTACCAAGTAGGTTGCCTAATAAGATACACAGACGAGTCCGCATAACAGACTGTCCAATTTGCCACGAAAAATTATTCTAATAAACAGACTATTCCATTATCCCGAGACCAAACTGCCAATCAATTTACTACTGTTTGGTATAACATCGAAAAGTTGTTACATTAAACGGGATATTCTTTCAACCGATATTGCATTAATCGAGCTCAACTGTATTACCGTATTTACTCGTGTATAACTCGCACTTCTTTTCAAGAATTTAAGGCAAAAAAAATCTGAGTGCATGTTACACACGGAATACTTTTTTTTTCTTCTGCATGTAATTTATTCAGTGTATACATAGATTATACCTTGGTGGGCTGGATTCTTTTTATTTCCTTAAATTGATATCTGGAATGAAATAACTTATAGTAAATGCAAGACTTTCGCAGAAGATGGACGCTTCTGTGTTTGAGAACAGCTATATGCTTTTCTGATTCAAAATTATAACAACAATTAACAACAATTATAGCTGTAAAAATACACTGAAACTTCCCAAGTTGGTTACACTTACGAAACGTGTCCACGATATATTGAAATAGACCTATGAAAGTTAAACACTTGTTGAGCGAACCGTTAGTGTCCAGCTTTCTTTTCACTGTAATAAGAAGCTTTTGTTATGGACAGTAGCTTTTGTTTATGGGAAGTTTTGTAGAGATTGCCTTGAGATTCAGATCCAATGGCATTTCCTCTATTGAACTTTTTTCCTAGAATAGTGGTTGTTTTATCATAATATATAATGTTTTATCATAATATAATCTCAAAATAGCAAAGTTATTACCTATTTAAAGAACTTTCCTTGTAATCGAAACCATTTTTCCCTCAAAATTTTCAAAATGCTAAACAGGCAGTTTCAAAATAGATACTGTAGTAAATACAGTACTTCATGAACCTTTATTTTATTGATTTTAAATAGGAAATGTCTAGTTTTTCTTTTACTTAACTAACAATATTAATTGTGAACACTTAAAAAGTAATACTATTTCATTCTCCGCATATTTGTGAATTAAAATTAACAACAAAGTAATAATGGTCTGATTAAAAAAGCGTGTAAATAATAAACACATATCCAATGTTCTTATTGCATAATTATTATTTTTCTTTTTGACTTAACCGAACACTTTTTTTTTTTTTTTTTTTTTAAGAGTGAACAAAGTACAGTCAAACCTCGTTAGTAGTCCTCGATAGTAAGTACCTAAGATGTTACTCCGCATATTGTGTCATCGTTTTTATACACCTTTTCAAATTTTGTACTTCGATTGTCGTATCACCATTTTTTGAACCACCCCGGTAAAGGTTATCGCCCCCAAAAACTTAATTTTTGTTGAGCAAGACGACTGTCAACATTTTTCCTTACGAGAATGTTTGCTTTATCAACAAATTTCAGCAGCTATTTCTTTAGATTTCCGTTTGATGACAGATTATACTGTTAAAGTGCTGCGTACGCACTTACTTATTACACCTTCCTTAATTTGCCAAAATATTTTATGAATTTAAATTCGTATTCTACTAATTTATATAATTTATAAAGTAAATTAGTATTAGGCATACGTATTATATACACATTTGGAATTTTATTTTGCATTTAATATAAACTCAGTTTAGTAAGTCATTTTTATGTGGACCCCGAGAGTGACGTACTAACGAATTTTGACGTCGCACTCCCCCCCCCCCCCCATTATTTTTAGGGTGAAAGTCTAGTTGTGACTATTATGCGGAGAAATCTGCAGCATAATATTGTACACTTTGATGCTAAAAAATTGCTGCTACAGTAACCTCTCGTTATATCGTTCCTCGATATAACGCGCATTCGGATTATTGCTCTTTTTCTATGTTCCCAATTTTTTTCTGTACTCTTTTGCTTTGTTACTTTACTTGACAAGACACAGTACATTTGAAAAATCGATCTTCTATCAAATAAGTTAGGTACAATTAAATAATTTTCGCTCCTTAATCTTTGCTGAAAAGCAGGATATGACAGAAAAATCAAATCAATGACTATGGATTACTTTTCCGGCAGGAAATGAAATGTGTATTTGTACATAAAATATAAATAAAAAATTAAACTTCCATTTTTATAGTTTAAGAGCATATCTTTTACTACAGTACATATACTATTAATTTTATCACATTTTATAAAAGCATATGTTCATAAAACTAAAGTTTTATCACATCTCCCCTCCCTCCTCTCCGCTCGTTATATCGCGCCCTCGGATATATCGCGCATTTTTGTCTCTCGACAAGCGCGATATAACGAGGGATTACTGTAATAAAATTACTAATTGACCAAATGTTTCCAGATTATCTGCAGTATATAATAAATAATCTTTTCGTCAGTTGCATACAAAAAAGAGGCATTTTTGTTTTTACAATAATATTTTTATAGGCATGAAAGTCAAATACGTGACTGCGACTTTTATGCGGGGAAAATATTTTGACGATTTTTTCTGCTTCAAAACGGGGGGCTCGGCTATTATACGAGGGCGAATATTACGCGAGTTAACACGGTAATTATATGAGCAAAACTTCTGCCGCTTCAGCAAAATGTCAACAAAAATATTTATTGATTTAACAAACTGTTTTCTTAAAATAGTCTCAACAAAATTTTGTTGAATTTAGCTAAACATTCTTTTCAATAAGTAAACAGTGTGTTTTCCTTGGAATAAACAAACGCAAAATGCAAGCGGATATCAACCTTTAATATATGCATGGGAAAAAAATATTCTTCCAACTTACAGTCTATTCAACATATATTTTCCCATGCTCTCATTTAGCCGGGATTTTTGTGTGTCTTTTATGTCTGATGATTCCTGAGGAACACTGATCACTTGATAAGCAGTTCAGGACCGCCATAAAAAGAGGATCCAAAACCTAAAATAGTGTGGTCTTAAACTGCATGCATGTCCGCTATTACCATTTCCTGCTTATAGGGGGTGCAGAGTTGTTAGCATAAAGCGATCACGTATCTTTAACATGCACTTTGCATAGGGATGCGCGTATGCATGCAGAAATTCGTCTAAATACGCTTAAATAAATATGTATGCAGGCTTTCCAGGGATATATCTGTAAATTTATGAATGAATGGGTATCTAGATCTGCTGTTTTTATGTAAAGTTCGTGTAATTTTTCGGCGTTAAATGTGGGGCTGCAAAGATAATATTTTGGAAATTCCTGCTGACTAAATGTATTGTTTTGGGGTGGAAAAAAAAATGTGTTATGTTGATGTATGTTTTAATCATGAAATTTCGTGAGTAAATATTAGTTAAGAAATTATCTTTCTCGTGGCATCAGTTAGGTGTTAAGCTGGAAAAGGAATTTTTATTTATTTTTCCTTTCTAAACTTTCAATATTTTTTTATAATTGGTTCTTGTTATTAAAATACATAGAATAAAATCTTTTAATAAATAAATCATGTGTATTTTTTTATGATTTATGATTAGAGTAGCACCTGAATAACGCATGTGGCGATTAAGCTGAAAAATGAATGTTTCATTTCAGATTAGCTACTTAAATATGTATTTCAGTTATCCTAAAATATTTAATTCCAAAATCAAGGTATTTAAAACTTTTTTCTTCAATAAAATAAATAAATAAATCTATGCATTTACACAGTAGTTCTTTAAAAGAAAAAAATGATCAATTTTTAACAAGAACTAACGGAAAAATTATTGGTTTCAGTGTTGAGATATACCGAGATTAAAAAGTTATGTTTGAATGAAGAAAATAAATTTTTCTTTTACTGTCCAATAATTATTTTTGTAGTCAAGCTTAAAAGTCGTTATACCATTTTATGCTTTCATTTTATGTATTGCGAAACATTTGGATCAATTTGGATCAATTTCTCATTTTAAAAAATTGCAGTATCTTATTCTGTAATCTCAAGTTGATTAGATAATTAAATATTATTATGTAATCAATTTATGGATGTAAATTATTTTCTGTTTACGTAAACATATATTATAATATGCATCTGTATATATATATATACACCTACATAATTGCTATTAACTATAGAGTAAATGGTTTAATTAACTGATCCTCAATTCGTTGAATTACACCAGTATTGATGAAATCTACTTCAATCAAAATCTTTAAGGTAAAATATACTATAATACCAATATTTTATCTGACTGAAACTTAATTTATTACACATAAATGTCATTGGGTATATTAAATCTCAAGTTATCCAATAATTCACCTACAGCACTTTTTTGTTGGGAAGAGATGGAAGCGGATTGGTCCTGCGTGTTGCATATCATTTAAGTTCACAATTTTATTTCCCTTCATGAAACTCTTTATAATTTCTTTTTTGCAACACTCTTAAAACAATTAAAATTAAACAATTAAAATATTAATTTAATTGTTTAATTTTACATTCTTTTATTATTATTAATTTACATTTCTTTTCATTTTCAATATTCAAGTAACTTTTAATTTCTAAACTCCATGTGCATTACTTTTCAGTAAATGTAACAGCTTATTTTTATTTTTACGTTTAAACACAATTTTAAAAAGAGAATTTTTTTTTTCAAGTCCAGATCTTGAATGCGTGTAAAACGAGCTTTATATTTTATTACACGTTACACTTAGTTGTGTGTGTGTGTGTGTCCCCAATAACTAAGTAGTATACCTCTAAGTTATAAAGCTAGAGAAGAGAGAAGATAATTTTCAACTTAATTTTTTTTCATTATTACTTATTGTGAGTTTTAGGTCATATAATTTTTAAAACATACTACAAAATCATACTATTACGAGGGGTTACTTATTTTATTTTAATTTTTCTTGAGGATTTTAATATTTCTTCATGAGGGATATTTTTTGTGTCAACTTGGTAGATTAAATTAAAGTAAACGTTAAGTTTTTTTTTCCTCAGAAATATATATTTTAATTTTAAATTAACTTTATAATAACTTTCTTTTTATATTTCTTTCTGGCTATTTGATCTCCTTGAGTTCAAAGTTGTTTCAGATGTACAATATTACAAGGGTAAATCCAGAGGGAGGAAAGTGCTCCTGTAACATAAGACATCATACATCAAATAAAACAAAAATTTAAACAAATAGATATTGTAAAATATCTCATTACAGCTGATATTTATGAAATATTCAGAACATAATAAATAAATGATAAACTCAGTAGAATATGCATAAATACACGATCTGAAAGTGTGTAAACAACGAATTATTTTATTTGTGGCACTATATCACAATTTATGAAATAGTTTCATTGAAATATTACACTGAAATATCAAATAAATTGTATGTACCGTGTTTACTCGCGTAATAGATTCACATTTTTATTTATTTATTTATATATTTTTTGTGCCAATTTTTCTTGGTGAAAGTCTAGGTATGACTATTCTGCGGGGGAAAATTTACTACATAATATTGTAACTCGAAAGCTATTTTATCTGCTTCAAAACGAAAGGGGGGGGGAGACTATTATGCCAGGGCGACTATTACGCGAGTAAATATGATAGTCGTTTGAGACTGTTTGAACTTGAAAAGGTATTTTCAGAGCTTACTTATACAATAATATATTTCAAAAGAGCTTTTAATGAAAAATGTGGATTGAAGTCCATCATATAAATATCGAACATTTCAATTTCCAATTGAATTATTTGAAGAGCTGATATTCGTTTCTTAGTAACTGATGGGAATAATAATTACAGTGGTAATAAACATAATAAAGAATTAGAAGCCCGAAAAAATACAGGATGTATGCATGCGAAAATTTAATAAGAAATTGTTAATCATAGCATTGCACTTGAAAGCATAAAATATACAATGCTTTGCATAATTTGCTGCATGTAAAGTATGTGACTCCAAAAATTTTCTCTGTGGGGGTGAGCTTGTAACCAAGGGAGTACCAATATTCAGGTGTTCTTTGACTTTTTTATAATTTAAATTGAAGAGGAAACCTGTTTTTAAGTTTTTTTTTTTTTTTCAAAGTGCATAGTATAAAGACACCTTTTGAGTTAGATTGAAGCTCTGATACTATTTATTTCTATCACAGTCATAATTTCATTTGTTTCAAAAGAGCAGCCTTTAAATGTGTTTAAACTTACTGTTTTTTTCTTGTTTTGTGTGTGTGTGTAAATAAAACAAAATCCACATAGAAAGATATTTTATTCGACAGTAACATAAATAAACAGGTGCAGTATAGGTTTTGTTCTTTGGATACAGTAACATTTTCTTCTTGAAACCACCGTACTAGTATTCAGTTTATTGAGCAGTCCAAGAAGTTTTGAGTATATAATTATTTCAACAACTAAACACAGTATTTATTTGTAAAATATCATTCTTAAAAAAATTTTCAATAATTCCAATTGAAATATTTAATTACAAGGCTATCAATGAAATATAATTTGTCATTATGTTTGTTATTATTTTGTTGCCTTTTTTGTTGAAATGATGAGTAAGATGGAAATTTTCATACGAACAATGTGCACTCATGATAAAAGCTTTCATGATCATTTTTAATGCGATCCGCCATTCATCAGTACTGTCTGCTGTTCAATACCATAAACGTGTTTTTTTTTTCCCACGTGTACAAGTGTTGAATTACTATGATTATTTTTAACAACCAAGCTAAGACTATTATGATTTAATCTATATCTAACTCATCTAAAATGAGGGAGTGCTCAACAGAGCTGTTACATCACACTCGTGGTATAATGAATTTTTAAATTTTCGTGCCACTTATTACAATTTGCGCATTGATCGAAACATGACTGTAACCATAATACTTTTCAGATAGAGAGCAGATAATCAAGTAGGGGCTACAGACACTCAACACTGCCAAAGCCACAGAGCTGGCCTTCGCATAGTAACTATAGGAAGGGATACATTATAAATACCTTTTTCCGAGTTAAAATTGAGTGAGGTTTTTATAAAAATGTTTATTAGGGTTTTCACTTTACCATAAGGACCGTAAATGGGGAGGAAGGTATCAGGTCTTGTGACGCAGTGTGAAATGGTGGTGGGGTTGGGGAGGGGGGGGGAGAGGGCTTTCAGAATTTACCTAAAAAAGTGTTACGTAATTTATGGAAGCCCCCTAAAGAGTATATTTTTAGACGATACAGTCGGCTTTGTATGATGGCTTGAGGTGAACTAAATTGTATGGTTCCTCATTAGTTTGAAGAGAAAATAAAATTCTTCACATTTATTAATTTGGAGACGTCCTGAGGTGTCCTTGGAAGAAAAACTCATGTACACATTGACTAACGTGATATGAGAAAAGCTCACAAAAGCATATTTTTATTAAATTACAGCCATTTAAAAATTTCCTTCTAATCTGTTCTCCAATTACAAAAAGAAATTATTATTTAATAAATATAACAAGAGAAACAGCATTAACAATATAATAATAATAAAAAAAATAATCTGAAACACTTTCGTACTTTAAATACGCACTAAAGTGCTACAGTGTATCCTAATCTATTGCGTCGTCCCTATTTTTCTCCCATGGATGCGACGCATTTTTCTTCCTTGTTCCTTAAAGCTCTCCTTCGAAATCGAAATCTACATTAAAATAGCCTACTAAAACGGTTTTACAATATTCGTCAAGCACATTGGCGCACCAACGGAGGGGGCTATGGGGGCTGAAGCCCCCCCTAAAGGTAGAAAGTTAGAAGTGAAAAGCGTTAAAAAAATGAAAACTGTCGCTAATGAATTAATTTTTTTTAGTTCTTTCTTTCTTTTTTTAACTGTCCTCAAATTATTTCTAACCAAAAAAGACATTTATTTAAAAAAGTTTTTAAATAAAGGCTCACAGTTAGTTGGAACACTGTTACACACGGTTACAATGTCGCTCAAAAGATCAGATAATTATTTATGACTAATGAGTTACATTGCTTGTGTTCTATGGGACAGTCAAGTGATACCGAATATTTTGACGTTATAAGAGAGTTGTAACTAACCGAGATCACTATGACTGAGTTCAGCAATATTATGTAACCCAGCCCCCCCCCTAAGCTAAAATCCTGGGTGCACCACTGGTCAAGCATATTCTAACTGTTACTTTACCTTAATAAATATTGTTTGGAATATGCATCATAATCCACAATTGTACCGTGTTTGTCTTTCTTGTTATACAGAACATTTTTCAGAATTAAAATCTAAATTAAAATAGCCTAATAAACTTCGTCGGGTGCATTCTAACTATACTTCATTTTTATAAATACTGTTCGAAAAGTGTATCATAATCCATAAGTGTACCGTATTTGCCTTCCTTCTTCCATAAAACACTTCTGCGGAATTGAAATCGCCTACTAAAACTGTTTCTCAATCTTCGCCAGGTAATTTCTAACTATACTTCTCCTTTGTAATAAGCTGCAGCATTTGCCAGTTTCACGCAAAATATGGAAGATATCGCCAGGCAAGGTTCAGCTTTAGAGAATTTTCTGGCGCCAAACTTGGCGATAAATCATCAAAAGTTGTAAACCTTGGCGACTGTTAACATTTTATCCCATCCCCTGAGCTATCTGACATCTCTATTGAGAAGTGAAACGAAAATACGTTGACGCAAATCATGTTCACAAAAGTATCTCGACATAAAAAACTAGGGATGGACGCGAGACGAAAAATTGGTGTCTCGCGTCTCGCAAAACAGCCGAAAAGCTTGTCCCGTCTCGCAAAAATCCCTATATCATAATGTTAAAAATGTCTGTCTCGTCTCGCAAAAAGTCGTCTCGCGTCCACCCCTATAAAAAATCGGAGTGAACAACATAGCACTCTAGAAATTGAAAATAGTAACAACAGAACACCGTTAACTGTATGATTTTTTAAATTATAAAATACTAATGCTTCATTGCGAAATGTACTGTAAATTACTTAAATTTAAGTTAACTTGTAGTTCAATAATAAACAGTATATTGCTAGAACATAAATTAGAGCAAAATTAGTTAAAATGAAGAGAAAGGTGCAGAGTTTGTTACATTTATGCGAGCGAGAAAGAAATTCGTTTTGAAATCCAAATTACAACCCAAGAAATTATCCCCAAAATTCCACTTCACCGCCATTTATTGCAACCTGTCTCCAGTTTCGTTCTGCAAGCTTTGTCAAGTGATGTATGAAACGAAAGCCTTCTACCTTTTCTCTTCTCTGGATTTCTATTCTTCCCATCCCCTCGCTGCTGCTCCCTTTAAAAGACCCGTATGTATCGCCCGAAAATGCCATGGGATTTAGAGCCGTGGTATTATCGAGCTCATAATTTGGGGGGGCGCTAAGCCATTCTTCCCCCCCCCTCCCCCCTTTGAAATATTATCTTCCCTTCTCTGATTTGATCACCCTTCTCACGTCTGCAACTCTCTAATCCGTTTCGTTTGTTGCACGCCTCGGTATCGCCCTCTGTTTTGGACGTTAATGGAGTGAGACTTAGATAACCAGCTCTGAATGGGACAGGAAAGATCTCCTTTAGTTGAACTTATTAAAGTGTGTTTTCCCGACACCCTAAAAGGTACTGTTTACTGGAAAAAAAAAGGGGGTGAGTTGTATAAAAATGATCGAGATGATAAGAATAAATTTAATTTGATGCTTCAAAAATACCGTAAAGAGACATGAAGAATATTCGAAAATTTGGAGTTCAGAAAAAAATATTTTGTGTGAGTTCTTTATTCTATTTATTTATTTGACTTCAAGAATTAAGAAAAAAATAAATGCGTCATTTGATTGATAGATGGAAAGATTTTATTTATTTGAAATGAATTTCAATCTATTAAAGGATTATTTGACTAAAGAATCGGCTGTCTTTCCTTAAATAAAAATTACTAGAACTAAAATAAATAAATGAAATGTATGTGTTACATTTCATTTCAAGATTAAATAGGCTATAAAGAAGTTTTAAAAACCTAGGTTTCAGAGAGCTTTGTTTTCTCCAACTGTTTATTTTCCTCAAAGATTTAAAGTAAAAAATTGATATCAAAACATAGATAAAAAATCTAATTTACTTAAATATAATTAAAAGATTTAAGTGTTTATGTTATTTGTGAATGGTGTGTTATGAAAAAGTTATTCACGGTTTTCAAAAATGAAGTATTGTATGTTTCGAGGGCTCGAGTCCACACTTGCCCCGAACGGACACTCGTGGTTTGATATAACATTAATACTTTAAATTAAAATATATTTATATATAATTCAGAAAAGAGGTATAAATGAAGTAATTTAAATTGTATTAGGTTTACTTTCTATATATGCATGCACAGGGGCGTAGCTAGAAATTTTTCATGGGGGGGGGGGTTCGCCTACTGCAAGTCACATATATGCATACATGCGTGTGGTAAGAACGTAAAGAATGTACATTTTGTATGGCAAAAAATTCCTCATGGAGGGGGGGTTATGACCCCCCTAACCCCTCCCCCTTGGCTACGCCCCTGTGCATGCACATTTAAATCCATCTAGCGAAGACATCATTTCCTCATTTTTTACGTACAATAATATTAAATATATATTAAGACAGTAAATACATAAATTAATGGATAAAATAAAAAGTGTTTTGTCACCAATTAACTTAAAAACAAGCATTAGAAGATGGTAGCTGATATAACTGAAAGCAAAATCTGTTTTGAGGATATTACTTCAAAACTTTTGTTATTTTTATAGCAACAATCAAAATTACTTATTACGCCAGAGTTTCAAACACTATTGTGAATACCTTGTTTACTCACGTAATAGTCGTCCTCGCATAATAGTTGCACCCCCATTTTGAAGCAGAAAATTTGAGGGAAATTCTCACAAAAAAGACGAAGCGAGGAGGGGAATTCTCAGAAAGAGACTACTTAAAGAGCACTTTTGCGGAAATACCGGTAGGTTTCGATGCAAATCTCCAATGTATCGATCTTTTTTTTTTTTTTTTTTTTCGCTCTTTGGGGTTTAAGCGTGTAGAGTTACAATATTATGTAGTAAAATTTCCCCGCATAATTGTCGCACATAGACTTTCACCATGAAAAATGGGCAAAAAAGTGCGACTATTACGCAAGTAAACACGGTATAATTTATTGAAAAAGCAACCTGGTGAAAGTACTACCTGTTGTTTCTATTAGCTTAAACACATTTTACATTTATCGTTTTTAATTCCCTCTAAATTAGTTATCACACCAGTTTAAATTCAAACGTTTTTCAATTAATATGTGTGTTTATAGGAAATTGAATAGAATTTATTTCCATTGTAAAATTCTGCGAGTCAAATGATAAAAGAGTCTATACACAGAAATAAGTCTTGTATGGTTACTTTAAGGCTTGATTTTAATACAGGATGTATTGTATCATAATTTGCTCAAGGGTTTGAAGTGTTATTCTTAAATACCTATTACAGTTACCAAAACAACAACAACAACAACAAATGTTATTCATATAAACATATGTGCATATGGGTTATTCAGGCTTAGGTATCACTTTGTGCAAAAACGAAGGGATTTTTTTTTTTTTTTTTTTTAAGGTACTTTTCCATTAGCCGGGCGCAAACCCCGCGCACTTCTTCTTTCTTTCTTTGTATTTTGATACGAGGGTCTGCTTCTTAAACATCGTTCGTTGTTTCCCTCCCAGACACAAAGACGAAAACGTTAATCAATATGAAAAAAAAAAAAAAAAAAAAAAGGTTTTATACACAAAATATAATATGCAAAAGTATCAACATACTGAAAGGAATTTTCATTCTTATTGAATTACTGATGGTTCCAAAATATGGAAATGAGGAAAAGTATAGAACTAAATTAATATGCCAAATATTGGAATGGGGATGAAGTAACTCTATACTGGAAATGAAGCTCAGTGATTCACGTTAGGTTTGTTGGGGCATTTCAGTTATTTGGCGACTTTTCACTTGTTCCCAGGTAACCGAAAAGTACGCGAAAACATGGCAAAACCATATGTATTCCAATCTGACAGCTCAAGGTTTCTCATAGTAACTAGCAGTTCTGCTAGAAACCTTACCTTTAGAATCACGTGCAAACGTAACCCGTGTCTGCAACAATCTATGTAATTTGAAACTCTTTTTTCTTTTTAATTAAACAATTTTTTTTTCGCGAAGAAAAAAATTGCTATGTGTTTGATAAGCACGAAAACGTAGTTTGCTGCAGAAGGTAAATAAGCATAGAAAACTGCGTATAAGAGCAGCAATAAGAAAATGAAAATAGCAGAACGGTTTCGGCATGTATGAATTGCCGTCGTCAGTGCTAAAATGAAAATGGTAAAATTTTGCTCTTTATATAGAAAAGTGGAGATCCAGGAAGTGTTTACGAGGGCCAATAAGAAATACGGGATTGAGAAGAGGGTTTTATGAGGGCGTATAGGAAAGCATGAAATCAAGGTAACTGAGGATAGGACAATAATAAACTATTTAGGTTTTTGTAAAAGTAGTTGCGTATTTGATTCCATTATTTTTTCCCTGTTTATTGTTCTATTACAACTGTAATTTAAACATAGAACATTTTCTGATGAAAAAATTAAAAATAAAAATATATTAACATTCCTTCTGACAACTTTCCTTAACATATAAGACAAGGTTCACATTTATTGGCATGCCAATACCTCCTTTTAAGAGGATTTACCCCGAAATTTGCCGTTTGTCACTTTCTAATGTCCGGAAAATAAACTTTCCCGGATATCTGTCAGAATTCGGACGTGTTATCTCGCGCGCCGAACTCCTCTCTAATCCACCGGGATAACGCGTCTATTCCACAACCATTGCACGTCTCACTGTCAGGGGGTTCTTAGCAACCGTTCCTAGGAGAAGCACGTTCTCGTCGCCTAGCAACGGAAAGATCCCCTTAATCTGCGAGAACTTCTCCTGGAAAGCGTGCATATATTTCCTCTCCCCCCCCCCCTTTTCCCTCATCATTCACTGTTTTTTTTCTTTTTTTTTTTCTTTTACGCTACGGTGGGATTTCTTTCTAAATGAAACTCCACAGCCTCCTTTATCAGGTTTTAGTTTTAAAACGCATCACTTGAAAAGAAGGGGAGAAACTATCGAATCATTTCGTGGCTTCCAATTTGCCTTACTGAGAAGAATTCCAAATTCTCTCTTCTGTTTCTTTTTGCTTGTTTCACCCACCGCGTGCGAGGGTATTTCTCTTCTCCCCGCAACTGTTCTCCAGAAAGTTAATTATGCAAAGAATATTCTAAGCGCGCTGTATTCTTTGAATTCTTTCCCCCCCCCCCTTTCTTTCTTTCTTTTGGGGAAGGCACACCCTACTATTTTGAAAGGAATGTATATTCCAATTTTTACTTCGGCACGCGTTGGAGATTTTCACACAAGGCTCTGTAATTATTTTAATTAACTTTTATTAGATTTTCTCACATTGCGAAATGTTTGGTGAGCGTTGATTTACCATCGTAGACACTCCGTGTAATGTGGTCTATCTGATGATGCGCTGTTGGATAATATCTGTTTCAGGTGCTAACAAAAGCACGTTAATTAACGCGATTGAGGGGGAAGGAATAAATCTTACCCGGATAATAATTTTGGTTTTTGATTAAATGTGTGACATATTGCGTTTACTTATGGCTTAGTTGCGCTTTATTTGTAATTAGGGAGTTTTTTTAATCATGGTAACAGTAACGGTAAAAGTCACTTGATATAACAGCACATGCGCAGGTCTAAAGTTTACGATATTCTATAAAATCTAAGACATTTTTAAGAAGTTACTAAGATTTACATTTTTACGACGTACATCGTCTAGTAAAAACCATTCGAGTGTAAACATAATTTCCTATATCGGTTTCACACAACAAGTGTTTATAAAACTGTTAATCATGTACAGCTGCGGGAAAAATAAAAGGCCCACTTGCTCTTTATTTCGCCGTTGTTCGTCGTACAGCAAATTTATATATACCATTCGTTTGCAAATAACGCGTACTTTAATTTACAATTAATTGAATTTGCATAAGGGGCCGTCTTCATATTTAATTCTGCATCAACTTCGTTTTTCTCAATGGCAACGCCATATTTTGACTTTATTAAACGAAAGAAAACCTTCAAATTACCCTAAACATAAATTTTCACCAATTTTCTACCATAATTTCCGGAGATATTGCGAATTAATTTTTGCACTTTTTTAAGGGACTTTCTGCAAATTGAAAAACGCTATTTGTAGGTTCCGAATTTTTCGCCTTTCCTTAATTTCGCTCGCGAGAATTAAAAGAAATTAATGTTATTTTCAAGGAAAATATTGTTTCCATCTCTCTTAAAGTTTTTTGTACTGAGAATATCAAGGGTAGAATATAATATTTAGTCTGTGGTCCAAATGACCCTTGAGTTCATAACTTCCTTTGTTCATTCACATGATTTAAGGGGAAAATGCAAAATGGCTGCTCACAATTTTGAAAATCTTTGTAATTTTGAAATTGTTATTTAGTATTTCCCTTGATGGTTCTCTTAGACAGCTGATATGTTGGCAGGAGTGAGAGGCTGCTCTCTGTTCTTCTGACTACAAGCTTGAATATTACTCAGCTATGGTCGAACTTGAAGAATGATTTCCTGGTAGAAAATTTATTTGTTTGAATTTCATGTAAAAAACGTAATTACTTTTTTGCGACCCAATATTATCACCGTGTTTGTTATTTCACTTTCTTCTGGAAAGGTCACATTCATGCTGGAAAGTTGAGGATGTTAGTTTTTCAGAAATAGAACGTTGTATTAGAAGACATACATCTACTGCATCTAATAGCTGGAAAATATTTTATTTGGGGGAATATGGTAGCAGACGCAACAATACATGGTTTATAGAATCCCCATCAAACTGTAAAATCTCTAATTAATTTCTTCAAAATTTTATATTTTTAATACTGGTATCTTTTACTGTGTTTTTGCACAAAACAAATCTAATTTACGTTTATTTTATGCAATTTTCAAAAAATTTTCACTTAATAAATTTATATATGGTCCCTTAACTCATGAAAATAACACATTTTATTTAATATAAATTAAACTACTGAACGTAAAAATTTGAAATTTTGCACAGCCATGTAATATTAATTTCTGCATCTATTTCCATCGAAATTTGGCTAGGTCGCTATTCATAATTTTTTTAAAATTAATTTAATAATTCATAATTCATATTAATAATTTATTAAAAATCATAATAAAATTAAATTATGTTTCGGTCGTTTAGTTCTAATAGTACGAATAAAAATCAGCTTCTTACTACCAATATTATATGAGATATGAATTGAAGTATGAAAAAATATTTTAGCATAGGGGGAGGGGGATTTTGGGTGCTCATAACTCACTCATTTTCTGTCCAAATTTATTGAAAATTGGTGTCCGGGGTTAAATTGAGCCAAATTTTTGAAATATGAAGTGAAATCTAGGGGTTGCTATTGAGAAAAAAAAAGTTGGTGCGAATTTTAATATGTAGATGGTCCCTTATGCAATTTTTATGCATAGCAAATTAAAGTGTGCGTCAATCGTAAACGATTGGTATCTGTAAATTTGCTGTACGACGAACGACGGCCGAAAAAAGTACAAGTGGGCCTTTTTTTTTCCGCAGCTGTACATATGACAAATAACTTCTTTTTAATGAGTTCATTTTCTTGGGGGGGGGGTAAACTAAACTGAAATAGGAAAATTAATTTTACAGTCAAATAAATGGGGGGACTGCATACACACATCTCACGCTGTACTAAATCTTGTTTTCGCAGTGTAACCAGTCATGGGCACCCACAGGATTTATTTTTAAGGATGGAGGGGGGGGGGAGGCAAACTTTAAAAAATTGAAACAATTGCAGTTTTGTCGACATCATTAAAGAATGTACCAAAATTCTGGATAGGGGCGGATTAGAGGGAAAAATTAATGCAAAAGATCCTATTTTACTTTCGTAAAATGAGTGTATATGTGAATCTTACAGCAAGCCATCTCCGCCACAAAATTGCATTAAATTTCAGGCTCGGACTTGGACAAAAGTTAACTAGAACTCACCTCTAGTTTATATACGAGTAGTGTGTGTATACGTCTGTGACATATAATACAGCCTCCGTTATCAATGCGGCTGTTTTCTCGATTTATTAGGGAAGAGCCAATCTATGTTCTCGAAAATCTGTTCTTTCGTTTAAACTCTTATTCCACTTGATGAACACATCTCACTCAGCCTCATAGTGGAAATTATAATAAGGTTTGTTTTATTTTAAAGCTGGTGTAGTTAGTATGACTTTTAAAAACCATTTGATTATGTATTGGTCTAAAGTTTTAATATTACAGAGATGCCAAGTCTCCCGCTTTTTTCGAGAGATTTCCCACCACTAATTTTTACTTACAGACTTATGCTTAAAATAAGTCCAAATATTTAATGCAAAATAAAACTGTCTAAAAATTGTGGTGGGAAATCTCCCGAAAAAAGTGGGAGACTTGGCATATCTGATATTATTTTAGTGGGATTGAAGTGCGTGCTATATACATTTTTTATAATACTCTGAAAACTCTTAAGTTGGACACCTCTCTAAGTTGATCACTTTTAACCACTCCCAATAACCCTGAAGTGACAGTCACAATTTCGTTATGAGTAGTCGTTGTGACGTCGATGTGTAGTCACTGATAGGTCGATATGCTCTTCTCTTGTGATGGTAACTTTGCGACGTCGCAATGTGGTCACAAAGTGACCGGTAGGAGAAAGAAAAGCCAGTCCAATAGGAGAAGAAGAATGTGGTGCTGCCATCTCTCGCGAATATTCCGAACCACCTACAGGAATTCCGGTTCCTGCCAAGAGATACGAACCCTGATCAAATGGTTGGTAGTAGAACACGTAATGCCACACAGCTTTGTATCAATCTCTTTAAAAAGTAAACTGTTTGCAATAATTAGTTCCGAAAATAGAAATTTTAGAGGCATGTTTTAAAATTAGAGGGAAAAAAGATTTACTATTAAGCATGGATTTGATCCCCCCCCCACCCCCTCCTTTTTTAAATATTATTTTCTAGGAGTCTACGCGTTTTTATTTATCTATTTATTATATATAACTGCGAATCCTTTCTCGAATATTTTCTATCTTCGATACATTATATAGAAGTTATTTTCAGATTAATAAATTTCAATAATTTAATAAATTATGATACAAAGTAAATTGTAAAAGTCCGTTTCTCCCATATTACCCTTCCCATTCAAAACATCTCTCTCTCTCTCTCTTGGTTTAAAAATAATTTTCTTGGAGTCAGTGTTTCTTTTTTAATTCATTCGTAAAATAAAATAAAATAAAATAAAATAAAATAAAACTAATAGTTTCTTATAATCTTTCAAATTGATTCAAAACGAAGTCTCCAAAATTTCCTAAAACAAGATTTCATTATATTTTACCCTTGTTATTACCGAAACCGTTCGTTAAGATGTGTAGCAAATGAATCAGATTTAAAATTCACAAAAATAGTCACTGAGATGTTGCTTTAGAGTCGCAAGCATCAGCAGTCACATTTTGATTTTCCAGTGACATCACTTGGTGGCTAGTCACAAAAAAGCATCCCATCAACCGCACAGTTAAGTCATTTCATTTACCAGTGACTAGGGATGGACGCGAGACGAAATATAAGCATCTCGCATCTCGCAAAATAGCCTAAAAGCTTTGTCTCGTCTCGCAAAAAAGCTGTAAATCTTTGTCTCGTCTCGCAAAAAAGTCATCTCGCGTCCATCCCTACCAGTGACAATCTTATTTGGACTATCTAACATTGTCCTAGAGCCTACATTGTCCTATTTTGTGACACTCGGTGACCATAGCTACCCTCTGTGACGTCACGGTGACTGTTTTGAGATCATCAGAGTTACTAGAGAATCTCTATAAGTAGGACACTTTTCAGGGAGCCGCAAGTGTTCAACTTTTCGAAGTTTCCTGTATTGCATTTATATGGACGTACCATTGCCGCCAATACTCCCACCACTATTCTAAGTATCAAAGCTGGATCTCGAATTGAAATTAGTAAAAAACCGCTCACGGCATTTTAAAAAGCGTGATGTAGACCAGCAGAGACCGAGTTGAATGAAATCTTTTATCAATAAAAACTCATGAATTACTAGTTCAAACCTTATAGAAACGCAATCCCAAATAGTTCAACTCACTATCATTTCTGGATATTGCAACACTGCAAACCAAAACCATTTCAAAATGTATCAGGGAAAAAGAGCTTCTGTCGTCAACCATTCCTTTTACCTTCCTTGATGTCGTCAGCACCAGCATGATCTAAATCCAAGCAACGATATTTCCAAAATAAGAAACAAAACTTGCAAATTTTATTTAAAACTGCGTTCTTTTAAAGAAATTTAAACAGCTTAGATCTTTAGCGAAGTACATCCATTGGAGAAGTACATACGCTTAGAAAAAAAAAAAAAATACGCGCCAAATTAAATCCGGCATATTTACACTATGCTCCTTTTTGTCCCGTTTGTAAATCCGGAGGAGCTATTTATGCTGTTGTTGTTGTTGTGAACATGTATATCGGATTTGTGTGCTTGGCTCGAAGTCCGCTTAAAAATCCTCGTCACAATGACAGCACAAGAAGGGGTGCCCTCCATGTTCTTCTTTCAGCTATATGTGCTGAAGGAGCGACTATAACTGGCAAAATTTTATTTTTTCTCTTCTTTTTGAATTATTTCTGTTTCATGCAAATTAAAAAACTTTAAAAAAAAAGTCTGAAATGAAACGATTGTAATTTCTGTTAGTTCAATCTCTCCACACTTTCTATAGAGTAGAAAGGAAAATAAAGAGTTATGAAATTGCTCAAAACGGAAAAATAAATGATGCTTTCTATAATAAAAGTCGTTTGAAAAATATAACCCTTTAATGTTTTCTGGATATTGCAACGCTAAAAAACCAAATTCTTTTAAAAATGCACCGAAAAGAAATAAATCTTCTGGAAACAACCACCCCTTTTTCCTCCCGTGATGTCATCAGCCAACGATCTAAACAACAGCGGAACAGCGATCTCTTAAAAGTAAGAAACAAAACTTGAAAATTTTATCTCAAATTACATTCTTTTCACAACAAAACACAGAAACTCTAGGTGTTTAGCAGTGTATTCCCTCCGGAAAGAAAGTACGTTAAAAAAATGCCCACACTGCAGGGGGATGGGTGTAGTAAATTAGATCATTCGCTTTTTTTACAGCAACTCTAATGCATTTTCTACATGTCGTACCCCCTATCATAATGTATGACAGCATTTGCAATGAGGTTACTCCGTTTTGAGCTAATGTCGCCAAATGACACTCATTTCGCCAAGTGAATGGCCGAGAAGTCGAGGCAGAACTGTGCATTTTTTGCGCGTAAATGGAGAGAGTAAAATGTTTATGACGCTCTTCCATTTTTTTCACGTTCACATTTACTTTTTTTCTTTCTGTTCAGTATGTCTGTCAATAAACTTGAATATTCAAAAGCAAAACGTATCTGACTGTTTTATATACCAGACTTTATTTATGCTTGCGAGAAATCGTTGCTGAATTGTGCTGTCTTGTCTAGTTTTTGGCTATTCAGCATGGTACATGCATCTAGAGAGCAAAAGAGGCCATTGAAAGTTAGTTTTTAAGTTGTAGAATTCTCTTAAAAATGATTGTTCATTTAAATTCATCACAATATATAAGTTTTAAAAAGTCACAGGTAATAACACTCCCTGATTGCATTAATTATATTCATCAAGATGAAAAACTTATGTAAAAAAAAAAACAAAAAAAAACCTGCATAATTTAATTTGGAAAAACCGGTTGATTTATCGGAAGGCTAATGTACTAATTTCTCAATCTGCGGGCTCTACCATTCTTCCGAATTTTATACGTTAATTATTTTTATTTCTTTCTTTATAGTCTTTAATTAATTTAAAATTTTTACTAATTTTACTTTTTACCAATTTTTAACTAAAATACACCAAAAATATTTTTAATTAAACTTAAGCTGATCTCTAATGGACGTCAAATTTCATCCTGTGGTTCCATAAGAATAACGTACACAAATAGATAAATAAATAAATGAAAGATAAAATATAACAAAATGTCGACAAAGAGTAACAATAATGAACAAAGTTCTTGGAGGCTGATTTTTTTTTTTTTTTTTTTTTTTTGCCATAAATCAACTGGTCAGCTATCAGTCCCCCATGAAACTTTGAAACTGTTCATTTAAATTCAATAGTTAAATATTTATCAATTTCAGAGAAGGAATATTTAGAAAGTTTTCAAAGGACTGCTCAAAAAATAAGAAAAGTTATAATGGAATGAATGTTCTGAACGGAATGAAAAAATTTGCTGAACGCACTGAAGCATATTGAGGAATCAAATATAGCAGTGGCACTCAATCTTGTTTCAAAAAATTGTCTCGATGGGGATTAAAAAAAAAATGTAAATAAATTTATAACTGAATAGAAATGCATCACGGGAAAAATTCTTTGGGAAAAATATTAATTTTCAAAGTCTCAATTTTTTTTATACGTCGAAATTTATTATACCGAATTCTAAAATAAATAAATAAATAAATAAAATAAAACATATACATTTATACTACCAGGGGCGTAGCCAGAAATTTTTCATGTGGGGGGGTTACGACTACTGCAACTCACATATATGCATACATGTGTGTGATAAGAGAGTGAAGAATATACATTTTGTATGGCAAAAATTTCCTCATGGGGGGTTATGACCCCCCTAACCCCCCCCGTGGCTACGCCCTTGTATACTACTGATATTTACTTTTCATGCAGCACTTTGTCTATATTACATATTGCGTGAAGATTTTTTGGATGGGTATGCTTCCTCGATATCTGAAATCATAGCTAAAGCGTAACGTTTGAGTACAGTTGAAATATGGTAAATAAAATTGTATTACATTTCAATGATGTTCATCTTATTTATCAAAATAAAATAATTTTCAATTGAATTTCGTCCTTTTAAAATAATAACAACATGGATAATAATTTAATTTTGTTCTGTGCTGACATACATCATTTTAGAAACTAAACATTAAATATTAAAAATTTTTAATTTTATTTAAGTTTTTCATTGCATGATATTTGTTTAGTAAAACACCTTTTTTAACTCTTAAATATTTTTTTTTCAAAAGATAAAAATTATCGTGGTTATTTGATTTGGCACCCTTTGAAAATTAGTTATTCTGAAGTAAAAGTTAGTCTCTGAATGGGAGCCCTCTGTAAATGACTAAAATCATTCAAAGTTAGACAAAAGTGTCCTTATGGGCGATTACGGTATTTAAGACCTGACCTTTTATCCGATAATCCATAAAGTAGAATTTCTATTTAATGAATCGGCACTTTAGAAAAGTGACCTTATATGCGGGGTGTTCTTATATGCGGATTATCTTATATCGAGGTTCGACTGTACATCGTTTGTTCCTTTCGTCTTTTAATAAAAACATCAGCAAAGTTCACTGTAGATCTTTTTTAGCGACTTTTGACACCTTCCTTATAGCTATGACCCTTTTCTATCCTCATAATATGACGAAAAATTTTATAAGACTATACGAATCCAGAGATAAAATAATTCGATTATACTAAATTTTTGGAACAAAAGACACTGGAAACAAATTTGGGGGATATGTAACTTTATGTCTAGCGACACTAACTACGGTTTTAATACGTAGCTGTTCAGTCCAAGGAGTTTAAATATCTGTATACAAAGGTTTAAAACCACTTTTCAGATGATAATCAATATAATTTCCAGCAAGTAGATGTTGTTTGCGTTCATATGTTACCCTTGAAAGATTTAGCATTTTTGCACAAACTTTGATTCTGCTTGAACAAAGTCTGTGGGAAAAAAAAAACCACGAATCAAGTTAAAAACTTTAAAAAATTAATAATTTTTCTTGACTAACTGCATTACCAGCTAATACTAACAGTAAACATGGGCTCCCATATGAATGTTCGTACGAAGGGGCGGAGTTAGGGGTTCTGCCCCAGTAAGTTACTATATTTTAACGTTGAACCACATCTACTTTAACTAGTATGTAAATTACTACGATAATACATATTTTTCCGGTGAGCTAGGAGAGGAAGGCATGGCCCCCTTCAATTAAGGGCATCCATTACAGTGAACCTGTATGTTTTATGCAACTTCCAGAAAAAATTATAAGCACAAAAATTGCCTTCAAAAATGTTTGCGGTTTAGAGAAACATTGCAAAATTCCGTATGTTCAGCATTTTTTCCTGTGTGTTTCGTAACTCCTGCAGGTTCATTGGAAACAGTTCACAGTACAACTTGCAAAGAGACATTCTAAATTTTTTTTGAATCTCACACTGTTAAAATTGATTTACTTAAAAATGAGTACTTTAATGCACTCATATTTTTTTAAATACATTGGCATCATAAACGAGTACATGACGTGCTTAAATATAAGTAACAATTCGAACTAAAAAATAAGCATGTAGATAAATATAATAATAATCCCTTATAACGTCATTTGCACACTGGTAAATTATTTAATAAACGTTTATGTGGTGTTCGGAAATATTTCGTTTCAGTAATTATAAGAATAAATTAGTAGCATACTTAAATTTACGAACTATATCTTATTACAACGCGCGGAAGAACACTCAAAGAGAACGACAAGGAAATGAGTACATATAAGATCTCATTTTCTCTCAACCACCCCTCACCGGATTTCTGCGCATGCCCAGAGTCTATTTTTTGAAGAATACGATCAACGTGGTCGACGGCATATCGCCATATTGTTGTAAAGCGTTTGTGGCGTTCGCTGCTTAAAAATGGAAGAAATAATCTATCTTATATGATAGAAGAATTAGTTAAAATTCACAAATAGCCCGCATCTTATTGTAAGTAAACTTTTATATTATTTGATTGTTTTTAGTTATTTCATTTTGTTTTTGTTTATTTATATTTAAGACACTGATCGATCGTATAACTTTACAGCTATTATTTCATTTGCCGGTAGTATTGGTTTAGTAAGCTAATTTTGTTTTGATATTAAGAATACTTTCGCAGGAGAAATATTTATGTTCTAACTATTTTTATGTTTATTTTCATTGCTTATTTATTATGTACACTCCCCTAACAATGAGTTACATTCGTGGGTATAACTAAATATGCACTTAGGAATAATCCGGTCACTGTATTAGTGACCGGTTTTTTTAGGGGGAAGGGGGGAGGGCATAACATTTTCAAGAGTAAGAATATTGAAGTTTCTTTATATGTTAAAAGCTTTAATGCCAATGTTTCTAAACAATGTCAGGGAATCGCTACACTTTTGTCAGGTTTATCTCAGATTAATAGTTACAGATACAGTCAGTAACATTCTGTGCTCATTGTATGTCAGGTCTCAGGTCAGTGTCTTGAATATAAATAAAAATTGTAACAAAACGAAATAATTTACACAAAACATTCAAATAATGTAACCGCTTTACTTACGCATAAGATAATGGTTATTCCTAAATTTCAATCAACATGTTAAAAAATAGTATATTTAATAAGAATATATTGATTCTTGTATGAGTGCATACAAAAATCGACAGTCAATATATTCGTATTAAATATAATGAAAATATAACAAAAATGCATATCACAAAAATACATTAAATATCAATTCTTGTATGTATTCTAAAATGAGTTTTTCAAATGTTTTCAAAAATGAGTATATAATGTGCTCGAAAATTTTGAGTACACGTACACTCATGTTTGATTTCTTGCATGAACTCAAAAAAATGACTACACGAGTTTCTTAAATTTGAGAGCAAAGTACTCGGAGCTATTACAAGATGAGAAAGTACTCAAAAATGAGTACATTTAGTTTATTTCTAAGTATGTAGTTTTAACAGTGCAATGCCATTGAATTTTTTGAAAAGCTGTCCAAAAGTTGCATGATTTTCTAAAAGAACAGCATTTAAATCATCTATAACAATCATCTTCTGCTCGTAAATATGTGGAGCTCAGCCTTTTATGACATAAACAAAAGTTCCGGTGCATGATGGTAAAGATTGATATACGGTATTTAAGCATCAATGCTATTCAGCTGTATCCCTTTTACAGTATAAAGAACGTTGAGAGTCATTTATACAGATGAAATAAACAATTTTCAGACGATTTTCAGCCAAATTCACCAAGCCTTGTTACAGTCATTTCTAGAAACTCTGGAGGCAAACGAAAAAAGGGGGGGATAAAGAGATATCCCCCCTGAGAATATGGGGGGGTAGGCAACGGATTGCTGCTCTGCCATTGGCTGAAACGATCCACCCTCCCCGCGGGTGGATGCATTGTTCTTCAAAATGACGCTCACCAACACACACACACACGCACGAAAAAAGAAAAAGAAATTAAAAAAAGAACTCAGCATGTTGGGTATGCTTTTGTGAAGTCTGCCCAATGAGTTATGGGCGAAGGGGAATGCTAAACGGGAGGTTGGTTTTTCTTCTTTTGTTGTTGAGCAACTGTATTTATGAATTTAACCAGGAGGAACATGTGTAATTAATTCATAATGGAGGACGTTCCGGGGCATAACAACAAATTATGCCACGGCGGAAAGTTGGCTCGCGATGAAGAATTTCTTAATAGTGTGGTTATGTGGTTAAGTTCAAAGCTGCCCGAGAACTATCTGCCTAAAGGGAGGAATGTGTATGTGTGCTTTAGGCAGAAGACTTTTAAGGGGCTCTGACGCGTTTTCAAGTTACATCTGACAACCACCCTTAGAAAACCACCCTTAAACTCCAGAGCATTAGATCGACAGCCACGCGGTAGGAAAGAACCCTGGTACCTTCACGCTTTGGCCATCTACCATGTTCAGTATCTTATGTACTTGCAATGTGGTAGATCTTGCAGTAAAATGAGAGATATCGGAAAGCAAACTCATACTAACTGACGAATACGCTTTATTGTCCAGATATTAATTATACGTAACACATTTTGTGTGTACTATTTTTGGATGTCACATAAATGTGATGATTAAGGTTTAAATGCTATAATTTTCTGAATTTCTTCAATTATCGGAAATATATATATATATACATTTAATGACCTTAATGTCTAAACATACATGAACAAATAGATTTTTTTTTTTTAAATTGCCATGCTTACTCGCGTAATAGTCGCCCACGCATAATAGTAGCACCTCCGTTTTGAAGCAGAAAAAATAGCTTTAGAATTACAATATTATGTAGTAGATTTTCCCTGCATAATAGTCAGAGCCTTATTATCGCATGGGCAAATCGGGACTTTGCCCAGGGCCCCCGGCTCTAAAGGGCCCCCAATATCCAATGTTGCTCTGAAATATTCTTTTCTATATCAAAATTTTATGAAAAATAAAAGAAATTTCATTGATGGGGGCCCCAAAATTCATCAATGCCCGGGGCCCCTGTTGGTCATAATCAGGCTCTGATAATAGTGCGGGAAAAAAAAAAAAGGCAACTATTACGCGAATAAACACAGTATCCTCTTTCATTATCCTATGTATATCAGCATGTACAGCTCCGGAAAAAATAGGCCCACTTTGTCTTTATTAGAACATCGATTGTCGTACAGCAAAGCTATATATACTAGTATAATAGGAAATTACACCATTCGTTAACCATAACTCGTGCTTTAATTTCCTATTCATACAATTTACATAAGGTTTCGTTTTCATTTTGCATCAACTTTGCTTTTTTAATGGCAACATTCTTTTTTGACTTTATTACACGGGGGAAAGGACCAAAAAAATACTTTTAAATTACGCTCTATATATAAATTCCTACCAATTTTCTACGATAATTTCAAAGACACTACAAATTCAATTCTGAGCGATTTTAAGGGTTTACCTCCAAATTGAGAACGGTAGAGGAGAGGAGGGTATTATGGAATAGTCATGAAATATATGGAATACCAAGTTCTTGGCTCTGTTAGTTGCTGTTGTCGCAAGGGAATACCATGAACTACTCAGGAAAGATTTCCATGTTACAATGTAGTAAGAGTTGACCCCTTGTTGTTGCCGTATCACTCACTGCAGAACAAAGTGTGTTTTGCGAATATCAAGAGTTTTTGTAGATACGTTTTCAAACACTTTAATTTTAACTTACTAGTAAACACGTGACATAATGACTTGAACTACAAAACCATAAAAATGTAGTTTTATAGTAACAAATAACTATATGAAGCATATGATTTGCTTTTCAACGATTTAAGCCACCTATTCCATATTACCCGACTATTCCATCTTATACTCCATTCGTAACTTTTTTTAAATTTTTTTTTTTTCTTCTACAACAATAAAATAAATTCTGTTTTACTTTGCAAGTGACATTTTATTACGATTAACTATAGCATGTACTCATGCTGTTTTTGCGGATTTTATTAAAAATCTATGAAGTTACAGTTAGAAATGTAAATGGTATTCCATATAATACCGTCCTCTCCTCTATATGAAGGTTCGAAATGTTTCGCCTTATATCAATTTTGTTCGCGAGAGTAAAAAGAAATATTGTTTACAAGGAAAATAATGTTCCTACACTTAAAATGTTTAGTAATAAGAGTTTACATATACCGGGATTACTCGCGTAATAGTCGCACCCCCGTTTCGAAACAGAAAAAAAAAAAAATTAAAAAACACCCACCATGGTATAACATACAGGGTGGTTATAATGAAACTTCCCCTATGAACAGTGCTCTGTACCTAAAACGGGCGAACGGATTGTAACTAAAATAAAATTGGTATATTGGCTGTACATGATAAGCACTCAAGAAATTTCGAAAAAAAAAATTAGTTCAAAAAATGTCCACTAGGCGACGTTTTGCATAAAAAACCTGCAAATTTAATGACGGAAATGGCTAATTCGAAATGCACAAACAATTTTAACATTTTTTCAATAGTTTTTGGATATTTGTTCTATAGTTTCTGGGCATTTATTCATTACAACATTTATTCACTTTGGGTAATATTTAAGCTGATTTCACCATGCAAAGTGCCATCTAGTGGGCATTTTTATAAGCAAACACTCTAAAAAATTCCCTTGCGTGCATCTTGTGTAC